>VBVR01002565.1:0-21818 GCA_011638315.1 Tetramorium parvispinum
GATTTATAGAGACCGTAAACTGTTAACTTGGGCCGTAACTGTAAAATTTCGACCAATCACGTCATTCGATTCCGTTGTGCTTATTTACGCATTGGTCGAAATTTTACGGTTTTAGCATAAATTAATAGTTTACAGCCTCTATAAATCATCCTTAATAGTTTATGGCCTCTATAAATTAGCCTTTATGCGTCGTCTACAATGCAGTCGCAGAACACGCAATCGTAAGGTCGTACAGCAAATCGACCAACGACAGTCAAGAATATATAAGAAAACTTGATTGGGATTGGTCGATTTGCTTACGATCTTACGACTCTTCTGCGACCGCATTGTAGACGACGCATTGTGGAAAAATGTTGCAGAGTTGTTCAAAATGTTCTTTTTAAATTTCTAGATAAAAGATTTATGCAATTAGATCTTTTTTAAACACGATTATTGCTTTGTTATATTATGACAATTATAGAAAAATACGAAGTGTTTGAAAAATTTTTTCATACAAGTGGATTGATTAATAATGTCTAGGATCGTTGCTTAATTACGTGTCAACTGTTCTCTGTGAACTGATACTTTGGGATATCTTCAAGTTTACATAATACCTGATAATAATTAACGATATTTTTTAAATGTAATTAATTCGTAAACTGTTTACAGCTTGCTCTTTACATAAAAGGAAAGAAATGAAAGGGCGAGTCGGGTGAGAGACTGTCGAAAACGGGAAAAGACGTGTGATATGATTCGCGTGTAGAGAGATCGCCGCGGGGTCCGCTTGTCGTGAGAATCACCCGACACAATCCCGGCTAGCGACGGGCCTGAGAGAAGATCCGGTCGTCTGCTGTGACGCAGTCAAAATGGCGACGAGTGATGAAGTGCCGGTAGAAATCAAGACGAACCGCGCGTGTATCGTGGAGAATTCGGTGAGTTTTATTAAACGGGCGATCTCGATCAAGTAACAGAGGGTTCGATCGTTAACGGGATATCGTCAACCCATCGATACATGCCAGAGATAATAGATGCGGCCTATTTCCTGCTGCTAGGAAAACGCGGCGTGGAACCGGGGACGAGCGGGCGATTACAGTCCTTTCTCGCGCGCGCGTCGCTGAGCGGAGCGGCATGAGAGCAGCGCTCAGTAACGAGAACAGGATCGCGCTTCCGCCGCTCTCGTGGACTCGTGATTTCTGAATGAGCGGTGCCTACGATTACGGTGATAGCTACGACGACGGCGACGCAATTACGGGAGTCGAGACGGACGTTCTATATAGGGCGAACGGAAGCTACCGCTAGCGCGGTGTAACAAAGTATAGCGGGCTATAGCGGAGTATAGCGCGTGCTGGCGCGGATATCGACTGCGGCCGCTTCGGTTCCGTTCCGTTCCAAGAGGACGCCATTTGTTTTGGCGGGCACGTGTATTTTATTGCCGTGAGCTCGCTCGTTGCATTTACACATCCTGTGCTAATCTTGTTAGCAGCTACTTATGAACAGCATTGTAAATTTACCATTTACAACAGTATTAATTCAATTTTTTAAGTAGAAATAGTTTTCGGGCGGGCGTTTTTGGTAGATAAATTATCAGTGAATACCAATCCCGCTATGTGATTTTACTTCGTTTTTACTCAAGATGAGCTCGAGATTTTTACTGTCGTTATCATTTTGATGAATTGAACAGTGTAGTGCGCACGTCTATGTATATAATAAAAATTATACAGATCCATTAATTGCAATCTCGTAATGAGATGAATAAAATTACATTTCAAGATTAACGTGTGTAATTTGATATTGCAATTTAGCATAGCGTGATAATAAATTCGCGAAATATATATATATATGGTTAAAATAATGTAATTCTCGTCCAGTCGCGTGGTGATTCGTCGACTGACACTATCGCTATATATGTTACAGACGTCAGAAATGGAATCTATGGACATAGCGGCGGAGCCTACTACGGTGAATAAGAATGTCGGAGTATCGTCCTGCAGAGAATCCGTATCCGTCGACGACATGACCTCGAGGGATTACTATTTCGATTCCTATGCTCATTATGGAATACACGAAGAAATGCTGAAGGACGAAGTGCGCACTGTGACTTATCGCAACTCCATGTATCACAACAAGCATCTCTTCAAAGGGAAGACGGTCCTCGACATTGGCTGCGGCACCGGTATTCTCTCCATGTTTGCAGCTAAAGCTGGCGCAGCCAAAGTCATTGGTATCGAATGCTCGAATATCGTCGAATACGCCGAGAAGATAGTCGAAGCCAATAATCTGTCCAACGTCATAACGATACTTAAAGGAAAAGTCGAGGAGGTGTCGTTACCTGACGGGATAGAGAAGGTCGACATTATAATATCCGAATGGATGGGATACTGTTTATTTTACGAATCCATGTTGGACACAGTACTGTTCGCCAGAGACAAGTGGCTACGCGAGGACGGTATGCTCTTCCCTGATAAAGCGACTCTGTTCATTTGCGGGATCGAAGATAGGCAATACAAGGACGAGAAGATCAATTGGTGGGATGACGTGTATGGATTTGACATGAGCAGCATAAGGAAAGTGGCCATTAGTGAACCGCTAGTCGACGTAGTCGATCCTAAGCAAGTCGTCACAAATGCATGCCTAATAAAGGAGGTGGACCTCTACACAGTGACCAAGGCCGATCTCGAGTTCTCCTCGCCGTTCACCCTTCAAGTTCGCAGAAACGACTATGTCCAAGCCCTAGTTACGTTCTTCAACATCGAATTCACCAAGTGCCACAAGCGTATTGGCTTCAGTACCGCGCCGGAAGTGCCATACACGCATTGGAAGCAAACTGTCTTTTATTTCGACGAGTACATGACGGTGAAGAAGGGCGAGGAAATATACGGCGTATTCTCGATGAGGCCCAACGCCAGGAATTATAGAGATCTGGATTTCAGCATCGAGTTGGACTTTAAAGGGGAATTGTGCCAAGTACACGAAACTAATAACTATCGTATGCGCTGATATATAGTGGATTGTGCATCACTTTCCACTTTTTTCATAACTCATTAAAAGAAAGAAAGAAAAAAAGAAAGAAAAGAAAAGTCATTTAATCAAGCCTCGATTTCCTACATTATGGAAAACTATAAAACGATCACGTTAGACAGCATGTATTGTCGACATGTATTGCTGTCAACGTAATTATTAATTAATTTTTAAAAGCATGAAATGGTTTCCAATTAGACATTTAATATAAAGACTTTTATAGACATTTTCTTCTGTATACGTGCAAATATCTGGATATAATTAATTATATTTATAATAATTAAATTCAGTTGGCGAACAGGAGATTGTAATAAAAACATTTCTTTTTTTACGCGAATTTTCGCGCACAACTAAAAACAGATTTTATCCATCAGTCTGTAAAAAAAGTCTCTTTGAATGTTAAATATAAATGTTTCGGTGGTATCTGGTAACATTGTAACATTAAGAGAAGTACTATTTGTAATTATAATATCTCTGATGTACAATAAAATATATAATTGTGCGCTAAAATTCTCCATCCTCATTATTTTCTTTTATATTAGACTTGGCTTTCAGCATAATCTTATTAAAAGTTCTGAAATACTCGAAAAGATTAGAATTTCATTTTTAATTTCATAGAAGCTTTCAGCATGAAAGCTCGTTACCTTTAATCAACATTCATTTATTGCGACTTATACAAAAAAAAAAGAATAGAATAACAAATAGATTTATCTTGAAGAGTACTATTTTCTGCGAATGCATATATTTGCAATACAAGTGACAAGGTGAACGAACCTAAAGGCAAAAATCGGATTTCAACAACGTATAATCATTTGATATCGTATATTACTCGTAGCTCGTTCACTCGTTGATCGTGGAGGAGTTGAGCACAAAGTATTTTTTTTCCTTTTAAGCAGAGGGTTTGTGCCATTACGTTGTTATACCTTTTAGACAATTGGCCAACTTCTGTGTCTTGTAATCGGTCCTTAATTGAATAAAATTAAGTAAAACGGTACGATCGAGTGTCATCTGCAATCGTAAAAGATCGTAATACAACTATACAAAATTTATAAAAAATTTATGAATTCAAGAACTTATACAACATACCAGTTGGTCTCCCGTGCAGACCTGTTTCAGATTTTCCGGTTTAACCAACAGCAAGTTGCACAAGGCGTGCAGAGTATCAAAGAGATTCGTAACAAATTCAATCTCAAGCTCTTTAATGCACTTGCGATATTCATTCATGTCGCATATCGCGCACATAGCACCGGCGGAATTAAATTGAAACTGTTGCAGATGATCATAAATGATTTTATGAAATCTGATTCCCAATTCCTTGAGAGCGGTATCTAAATGTCTGCCGTCCAAGGTATTTCGTATCTGTCGTATCATTCCGCTCACATATTGTACCACGACTAAACAGGCTGGAGTATTCACAGTGTCCACATCGGTTTCCGGCTTGAAATCGGTCTTCTTTTGTTCGCTTTGTAAATACATCTTTACCCAGCCTACAATAGCATTTATGCTTCGGTCCAAGCCCGTGTCTAATTTGACGTCTATTTGCTCCAATATCGCTTTTTTCTTCAACAAACAATCGGCGTGTTTGGATGTCGAACTAGAAAGAGAGAGAACATTGTTTAGTGCTAGTACTATCAATTTGTTAATTGCTACGTATATAAAAGACATATCAGATCAACATAAATAAAAAGACATATGTACATGACAAGAGGCAGAACACTATCGTTGAATTGTTCCTCTAGCAGTCGAACAATTGCATTACACTGATGCACTACGTTAAAGAAGTGAATCTCTGGTTGAGTTCTGCTCTCGGGTATCGGTACACTTTGTAAACCCAATTCCAACGCGTAGTCTACATGCTCGCTTATCAAATATTGTAGTAATATCTCCAAGATCTGCACTGCATTTCCAGGTACATCAACAAGCTGTGAAAGTAATTGACATCTTTGAAACGCGAGTTTGCTTCTCTGTAGGATCGCGATCGCTAGTTCTTCCGACAGAAATGTCTCGCCTCCATAATCTTCTATTTGAGCAATATTTATATTCGTTCTTGCACCTAGGACAGCCTGTAAGTCTCTACGTAGTTCTTGAAAGCCACCCATTTGCAGTTGTTTCTTCTGATGATTCTTAGACTCGTAATATTCTATAAGCAACGTTGCTGACTTTTCCCGAAATGCCTTCGTTTCGATACTAAAATAATACAGATAACAAATGTTGACAAATTCTGGTGGTTAGATCAAACGTGCTCCGTGCTCCGTTATTTTCAGCAGCATTGCTGCATTACTTTTGAATTAATAGTCACTATCTCTGCACTTTTACTTACCTAATATAAGTATCTAAATATTTCTGAAAGATATTTCTCGTAAGTTTGGCAAGATAAGTCTCATCAGCGCCCATATTGAAGGCCTTGAGATCATTGGACAGCTTGACTGTCCTTGTGTACAGATCATATAGGTTTCTGAGATACTTTTCGGAATCGTTTTTGTCAGCCAGCTTAGCTACCGCGTACTTCTGAAGGCGCAGATGGTATATGTTTAAGACAAACTTGGCCATCACTTGTTCCGGATTAGAAAACACCTGTTGCATGAGCTTGTGATACTTTGTACACATAGGTATGACATCTTGAAAGACGTCCTTTCCACCGAAGGAACCCATTTGACTTTGTTCGATGAACGCATCGATGCACTGAGAATAGCCCTTGAAGTGTGCTAGGGTGCTCGCCAATTCCCTCATACGCGCCGCATCTTCCCTATTGTGCGCTCTTACAAATTCCTCAATCAAATTACGTTCTATCTCGTCGTACTTGACCTCAATCTTCTTCTTGGCGTGTTCAAATTTCTCCGAGGGAAGTTCCTGGGCGATGAGATGGAGCTTCTGTATCACATCCGCAGCATCATTTAACTGTAACAAATAACATTGAATTGATCTCTCTGATTCTTTCATTACATTATTCGTTTAGATTTAGTTTCTAGGATGATTAATTCGTCTTTACCGACGACTTGTCCGTGAATATTGGATCCGTCAATGGACCAGGGCTCAAAAATTCCGAAAAGTGTCTCATCAACTTTTGAGCCTCGACTGCTCTTGCCCTTGGCGTATTGACACTTTCTAGCTGATCTCCCAGATGTAAAACTTTGGTAGCCACGAGATTGATCCTCTCGTCCAACTGATGAAACAAATCAATCGAATGTCTATTTCTCTCTTGTAATTCTAATATCTCAAATGTATGTCGAGCTTCCTCATCCTTCAGTGCAGCCTCCAACTTGTCGCACTTCTTTTGCTGTCGCTCCTGCAGAATCTGCAAGTCTTTAATCGCTTGCAGAAAGGTTTCGTGGACGATGACTGGGTCGAAAAACGTCTTCCCTCCATCTTTCGTGTTGTCATTGACGGTTCTCCAAGCTAATCTCTCGACAAATTCTTCAGGGTCAAATGGATCCTGTCAAGAGAAACAGTGATGCTGCTCACAAACGGTTTGTCGATGCAGTAGCGTGCAGAAATGTTTATAGAATATAATTTATTGAAAGGATTGATTCTCTTGGTAAGTTGATCGCAAACAATCGCAGGAGTAGCAGTGACAACCGAAATACAATACAATACAATAAAAAAAAAAAAGCATCGATTAGCAAAAAGAGATAAACAAAAAGAGAGAAAGATGGATCGAAACCTGCTCCAATTCCTTCATGTATTGCTGCATCATCTTGACTGACGCGTTTACGTTTGCAGAACAGCATGAAAGCTAAAAATGACTGAGGTTAGATCAGGTTACACGCAAGGAAAGCTTATGCCGATGCTCGGGAGAACGAGGGAACGGGACATTGCACCGTATCACGAGTATCTAGGTGTGCATCCTTTTCAACTTGTCCATTTGCTCCCGCGACTCAGCGACTCTCGGACTGCGAGAAACCACCCCCTACGTATATAGGACTGACATCACCGCGTTCAACGCGCCATTCAACATTCAACGCGATTTCAACGATCCGCGCACGCGAACGTTGTTCCTACAATTAGTAAGCGAGCTCAGCTGCCAGATGTCAGCTGCTGACGACTCCTCCTCAAGGGTACTATTCTCATGGTGCCACATGGTGCCCAGGCCACCGCCAAGTGCCGTACGCCGAAGCTCTCGATATTCTGCACGGTTTTATTCCATCCGGTTGGATGGAATGGGATCAAATGGGGATCTCGAGCCTCTCCATCTGCTGAATAATGAATGCACTGCCCCGCACGATTTTCTCGGAATTCTCAGGTGTGAGCCGGGGATGAGAACGACACGTGGAAGGATGACGCAAATGGCAAAACCGACGGCTGATCATCTGATGACTAATCGTCTCGCAGAATGGAGGAATTCAATTCACGGCAACCTCCATTTAGATAGCTGTTTATTCATTCTTGATATAATTACAGTTACTATATCTGTAACTTTTCGAATGCCATCGTATCTATCGTATACCCCTCGCACGATACAAAGCTACAATTTGGATTACATGTAACTGTAACATCTCTTAACTCGTATAAAATATTCCCGCTTTTCCGCACGGTCGGAGCTAGTTCGCAGACTCGTTTTGTAAGTTCTCGGATCGCATATTTATGTGTAAAAAAAAGTATGGAGACGAGGAGCAATGATGACAATTCGGGAGAAACGCAAACGAAGATTCCGCAACTCTCTCAGCTCTCTGTCGTTTGGCTTGGTGTATCCGAGCACAACGTTTCTTAAATACATTGTACATGTGCATACACGTATGTATGTGCATGCACATGTACGAAAAAGGACGCCACGTATGCGCTCCGAATTAGCTTTGAAATATTTATTGTTATTAAATTACACTATATATATATATATTTATATATTTATATATAACGAGCAGTGAGAAAGAAAGAAAGAAAAGGGTGGCGCGCTGGATTTTCGCTAAGAAAAAAAAAGAGAGAGAGCGAGACCTAACCCTCTGCGTCTAGAAGGAAGAAAAACAAACAAACGACGAAACGAGGAAAAAACATGAGAAAACGTTTTGGATTATTGTATATAGAGAAATAGAAATGTGGCTGTAGAGCGCCAAACACATAATCTATTGTACATATTACAATTAGGCTAAAAAAGAAAATTAAAGTGCTTATCGTAATAACCACCATACGCGGTATTATTAAATTTACTTCTCAAGACCCTTTCCCCAACCCCTGTTACACGCACACCTACACTCGCTCGACATTATCAATACTAATTCGACAAATTTATCTAAGGTCGAACTTTATACTAGAAAATGGCGTTGATTAACCACGTCTTTTCTTCTTTGGAAAGAAAGATAGCTAGAAAAATGAAATAATTTCGGGGCAGGCGGACAAGAGTTTCGTACAACTCCGAGGAAGAGTTGGTGGTCCATGTTAAATTCCTTTTTTTCCTCCTCTCTTTTCCTTTTCCTGTTTGGGATAAACTAAACTTCCATGTACGTTCTTATACTTGCAATAATAAGTTTAATTTTGCAGTACCCGGACCGCAACCATACGTTGGATGTTCTGCAAAATAAAATTGCCATTGTCATTGTCGCCTGACGAGTCGGCAGCTCCCACGTCGGGAGCTCGCTACAAAGTCACTCGGCTTACTTTGGTTAAACGAGACGCAAGATTACAGTTCTCAGCAGCATCCGGATTTCGAAGATTCGATTGGACGCCCGTGTTCGATCTTGACTTTGTTGGCTGGATCGCTCGCGCCGCTCGACGGTGGGCCCACGCGGAGTTTGATCTCGGCGGCCATTGTCATAAAAGCTTGCTCTACGTTCATCGCATTTTTCGCCGACGTTTCCAAAAATGGTATGCCGAGCTGATCGGCATATTCCTGTTTACAACCAAGCACAGCTATGCTATGAGAATCGTACGAACGTTACATAGATTACACGAGCTACTAGGAGCTACTAGGAGTCGCGTGGGCGACTATTTACCTTGGCCGTTGTATAATCTACTACTTTCTTGGTATGTAGATCACATTTATTGCCGACTAGCAGCTTATTGACGTTATCACAGGCGTAACGGTCGATTTCTTCCAACCACTGTTTTACATTGTTAAATGTCTCCTGATCCGTGCAGTCGTAAACAACAATAATACCGTGTGCACCTCGATAGTAAGAACTCGTGATTGTTCTGAACCGCTCTTGACCCGCTGTATCCCAGATTTGGAGCTTTATCGTTTTCCCATCTAGATCGATGGTTCGGATCTTAAAATCCACGCCGATCGTACTGATGTAACTTTCCGTGTATGTGTCATCGGCGAAGCGCAACAAGAGACAGGATTTCCCAACGCCAGAATCTCCGATTAGAAGCAGTTTAAACAGATAATCGCTGAAACACAAAAGGAACGTTCTAGCATGTTGCCGTCAGCTTTCCAAATTCAGATTTACAAACTTGCTTTGCAAACGGAAAATATATAATAGGGAGGACGGGTCTCTACGTTTGGAAACGGTTTGAAAGTCACCCAGGTGTATTGAAAACCACGAGAGAAACCATCTTGCAAATGTTTTCTTTGATTGCAGAGAGGCTTGCCTGGGATTGTCCAGGTGGCATCGACAAACGCGCGTAAGAAACGCGTAAGAACGTGGTGCAGGAAACAAGCCAAGGTCGCGATATTCATTTTCGCTCCGCGAAAATGTAACACGTGACGAAATAAATATCGAAATACGGAAGAGTGCTACGAGAGAGTGCCATGTAGTTTCGGCCGAGTAGTAGGGGAAAGCGGACGCAAGAGGGAAGGGTAAATCTGTCAGATGAGGCGGAGAGCTCCTGCCTTGTCCCTCGCCCTCGCCGCGCGAAGGAGGACGAGAGATCTCGCGAAGCGAGGAGGGCGAGGACGTGCCGTCTCTCTCCGAGGACGAGGCCGTCGTGCCGCACACACACTTGCGCTCTGCGCAGAAGAAAGTTTACTTACTACTCGGGATTCATCGTGGACATGCTACGCTGGGAACGCGGTGGCTGATTGTTCCGTCGGTGGTCGGCGTTCACAGCTCAGCTCAACGGCTTCTCGGCCTGACGACACGCTACGGGGCTACGGCGGCAATGCGGTGACGAGATCGGAGTCTCCCTACGCTCCGTAATATGACCGAGAGTCGTAACAATGGCGGTCACAGCAACTCCTCCCAATGAGACCTCCACCATTGACGTAATGCCAGAATGGCAGAGCAGAACGGGTGCCATTTCCATAGACGTCCGAGATGCATAGACGGCCGACCCGTGCGGAGGAATCCTTCACAATTCGCACAATCACGCTGCACGCTCGCTCATTGGTGTGGAGTTTCGGGTCTAAAACACGTACGCCAATCAGGGTTCGCGCAAATCGCAACCAATTAGATAGACCAATCACAGTCGAGCATTCTTTTCACAATTTCTCACAAATCTGTTTTGTGAGTCACGTTATCTTCTCTCACAAGGAACCCCACGGAAGTGTCCCCCTCCGATGTTGATGAGCTTTGAATATGTTGTAGTCTAGATAAAAATAAGAGACACGTATTTTTTTATTAGTGCCCATACGCCTGTTTAAGGGAGTGAAACATCCCTTTGAGAAGAAATTGGGGTAAAACTTTAGTGTAACGCACTCACTTTGATTTTCTTCTAATTTTGCAAATCAGCTCCTTTTCCATCAAAAACTCTTTCCTGAAGAGAAAATTGCCTGCTTCTTTTTTTAATTTGATTTTTTATTTTTTTAATGTAATTATGGTAATTATGAAATTGATAATATATGTTCTTTTTACTGTCTAAAGCAGAGAATATATGTTTTAAATTAAATTTATTTCTCTTGAAATTTGTTTTCCGAAGAAATAAATTTAATTTGAAGCACATATTCTCTGCTTTACACAAGAAAAAGGACATACATATATGTATATATTATCAATTTTCTAATTCACCTTTGATTTTCTTCTAATTTGGTATTTTTCTTCCGAAGCGAATATCGTGAAAACTATAAGAGATAGAAAAATGTTCTGAATAAAAGTTAAATGGTTTCAAAAATCTTCATAATAGTTAATTAAACAAAATTAAGTGATGGGGGAAATATTTTTAAAAAATTTCTTTTTTTTATTTTTTAAATTATTCGCTTCGTATGAAAAATATCGATTTCTTTCAAAGGGATGTTTCACCCCCTAAACGGGCGTATGGGCACGTATAAAAAAAATATGTGTCTCTTATTTTTATTTAGACTACAACATATTCAAAGCTCATCAAAATCGGAGGGGACACTTCCGTGGGGTTCCTTGTCAGACCACGTGACATCGTAATCGCTCATTTTTTTATGATATGATACATTTCCTAACCTCGGAGAAATGTTGCTTTCACTGATTTGAAAAAAAATGTTTTACAGTGCCTAAATGTTTATTCTTAACGTAAAAGATATCGAAAGAAAGAATACCAGATTTTTATCGGAATGTGAAGGGAGGCCTTGTACTTGTAAACGTTCATTTTCTGTCAAGAGTGCAGTTATTGTGGACTTTGCAGCAGTTACGAAAGCATGACGAGCATGATAAACGGAAATCTTATATTAACCTCAACAACGGTTTGCTCCGTACACTACGGTGAGATTATTAATGACTAACGCAGCGAGAGAGAATGCGAAAGATTAATATTTGATAAACATTAACGCGTGCAAGTTAATTCTAAGAATGGATTAATAGTACAATTTCATGTAATAAACAGACTATGGCGGAGAAAGGTGCTCATTTGACTGGAACCGCGTACATCAGGCCTTCTATCTTTGAAATTATTGCACAGGAATCGCTTGCGTCTACCCTCGAGCCAGCCTTTAAAAGAATTCTTTCGGTATATTTGTGTATTGTTTAAAATATTACATTTCTTCTAACTTGGAGATGTCATGTTTCTATACAATACACTCTTAAAAGATCTTTCATTCATTTAGTAAATGCACAGTAAAATTCGTCTACTTGTTGAAACACATTTACCCCTTCCAAACAAAAACTCATTTTAATACATTATTATTTTATTCCATCCAATGTAATTATTAAATAAATTATTAAATTTTTGCATCACGATAAAAATGCACGTATATAAAAATATAATAAACGATGTATAATATTATATTTTGTTGGCAAAGATTTTTTAAAAAGTATGTTTCATGTGCTTTTTGTAAAATTTATAAATGTTATTCAGTCAACACATCACACAGAAGGAATTGTTGATTGTCACTCACTATAAATAATATTTATAATATATTTAGAATGGTTAAGTCATACATCTTTGATATAATTTTAGTTTCTTGTATCTTTCAATCCTGAAAAATATGGACATATTCTTCAATGGGCAGACGAAGGTTATTTAATTTTTAATGCGTTTCTACAACGATATTATCTAAGGAGATATTGTAAGTATCTTTCAAATATATTTTAATTCTTTAATATATATTATTGATATATTTCTCTAAAAGAAAGTACGATATTTGTATCACATCATCATTTTCAGCTGCGTCATTTTCTGAAACATTTTACGGTTTGAAGCGTGTCACAGTAGTTGATTCTAAATTGAGGGAAAAATTATCGTACAAACAACAAATATTATCATTAATATTAATTGTGACATTTCCGTATTTAAAGAACAAGCTCGCACAACTCAGTGCAAGATATAAGCTTCAAGAAGAAGCAGACAGTTATACATCAAGAGAGGCAAGTTTAAGAAACATGACTGTTAATTTAAAAAAAAAAAAAATATATATATACATATATTGTACTAAAAGTTAATGGGTCGTAGAGCTTAATAGAGAAAAGTGTATGTGTGTGTGTATTGTTGCAGTAACTTATTAATATATTTAATATTATTCATTGCAGAGGAGACAAAAGTTTT
Organism: Tetramorium parvispinum; assembly: GCA_011638315.1. Taxonomy (NCBI): domain Eukaryota; kingdom Metazoa; phylum Arthropoda; class Insecta; order Hymenoptera; family Formicidae; genus Tetramorium; species Tetramorium parvispinum. The sequence goes on from VBVR01002565.1 coordinate 12,817, forward strand.
TCCGTAAATGCGTCGTTAAAGGACATTCAATTCTCTTTATGACATATGAAACTCTCGTGCTATATAATTACATACTTTATGTATCCGAGAAATCAATGTACCCATCACCTTTACTGAGACCGCTATCCGTTACACTGACATATGCCGATCCACAATCTGCTCTCACTATTACCGAATTATTGAGGAAAATCAAATATAATTCATTCACCATTAGTGATGGATGGAATATATTTCAAAGAATCGTCACTGGATCCCTTGAACTAGGAGCTTTCTTCTTACAATTTCTCTCTTGGTGGACCCAGGAAAATTATGACATGGATATTATGAGTCTTCCAGCTCCACCACCACCAAAGGCAAAAATAAATACATAAACAGCTGCATTATGTAAAATCAGAGAAGCAATTTAAATTACTGAGCGAAATATTATCCTCTGTTTTAACAGGTGCCGAATGTAGCGCAGCAGTATAAAGGAATTTGTCCGCTTTGCCGTAAACCTCATCATATACACACTGTGCTCATGGTATCTGGGTAAATAGATAATATTTTAATGCTCAATAAAAGTTTTTATTTTTAAATGTAATATGAAATTAACTCTGTGCCATTTTTTATAGTTATGTGTTCTGCTACCAATGTATTTTATCGGAAATACGGATGAAAAAGAAATGTCCAGTAACGCATTATCCTGCCAAAGAAGATGATTTAATTCGCTTGTATGTAGAATAATATGTTATACGTGTATACTTGTATAATTTATATATAATGTATGTAAAATAATAAGTAAAATGTAAATATAAGAACTTAGAAATACCGAAATGAGAAGTCAAATTTTATTTGTTTCATAAACGTATCTTTTCAAGAAAGGTTTTATTTTCCAAATACTTTCAGTTATCATGCATTACACACATATGTATACATGTATATATGCGCTTGCACGCGTATTAGTAAATAAAATAAACTAATTTTTTAAATAACATTTTATTTTTATGACTTTGCAGCATATTAAATGGCAATATGTGTGTGTGTGTGTGTGTCTATACATAAAAAGTAGAGTACAAATCTTCTCTTCCCTTCTTCTTCTCTTTATTTCTCTTCATCTTCTCTTGCTAACATATGTTTATATCATAATTTTTATAAACTTACATCTCGATAAGTAATTTAACTTTATAGCATTATATCATTACTGTAGAGTTAAAACTATGACAATCTAATAAAATATATGCTATCAAAGAACATAACATTCTAAAGTAATTTAAATGTTAATGAATAATCCTGTTTAAATCTTAAGTTTCTAATACACTTTAAAACGCTTAGAATGACTACTGACTATGTACATATCACACTATCTAAAAAAATAAAATTCTAAAATAAACTATTGTAATAAGGCACATTTTTCTTAGAAATATGTATTAGCTTCTACGTAATAGCTTTGGATAATTTTGTTCCCAAAATATAAACATTTACTATCATTTATCATTAAACATTTGTTATTTTAGATATACTGGTATCAGTAATTAGTCTAATGTCAATCTGCAAGTATATGATTGTACCACACATAAACATATATTACATAGGAAATAATCGAGCACTTCAGAGATTAATTATTAATTTTATCTCAGAATATTGACCGAATTTTGAGCGTGAAAAATGCCAATTAATAGTTTCTCGAATTATTCCGATTCGATTTCAAATTAAAAATAAGAAAAACATATTGAATGTGTGTATTGAATTTCAAGCAAGATCCATCAACAATTAAATGAGCATATTAGTTTGAAATTATAATATTCATATTTTCTTATGTCATTGATGATCAATGTGTTGTTTTTAACTTCAATCTAATATATTCATATATAGTACGATAATCGAATTAAATGATTATGGTATTATAACTTATACGTATATGCATATGAATGAAATTATGTAATTTTAAGGCAATTTAAGACACTGCGTAATTATTCAATTACTTTAGTTATTTACTTATATTTACAAATTTTCGAAATAGATTTGTTTCACTTCTAAAAGCTTATATGTCGGTTGTTTAAATGACATCAATTTATTATTATAAAATCTGTATTGTAAATCTATTATAAAATGAATTTTGAAATGAAAAATAACAATTTAACTTGAAGCTACAGTGAGGTAAAAGAAGAATTCCATGAAAGAATTCTTGGATATCAGAATTTACTTTTACAAGTTAAAAATGTTTTTCCAAACCATGTTCTATATATATATATATATACATACATACATAGAACATTGTATATTTAACAGCCTGTATTAAAAATAATTATGAATGTTATCTTAATAAATGTGTTTAGCCATTACATTATATACATATACGTACATACATATGTGTGCGTGTTTAAAATGAATGAATGCGCGTGAGTGTAAATGTAAAAGTGAGAATGTGCGTACACATTTGTGTGTGCGCGCGCGTGTATGCGTATAACATACACATTATATTTTTATAAATAAAAAATATAGGCCCGTATTCAGAACGCGTTTCTAAAAATGTTAGCGCGTTTTTATATCTTTCTATTCTTCTTTTACGTTTACTGCATAATAAAGATAGAATGACATAAAACCGCACTAACATCTTTAGAAACGCGTTTTGAATACAGGCCATAGGCACTATCATTTTGTCAACTATTAACCTTCATTTACCCCACCTCCAAATAATTTCATAGATACCCTTGGGGGTGTGACACACCCCAGCGACTTAAAACGAATGCCATGCCTAATTTATTAAGTATTTAAGCTTCAAAAAATTACTGAGTGTTTTCTGAACATACTAAAGTAAGGTAATATATTGATTTTGAATAAATTGTAATTTTAAAGTAATGAAAAAAATTACAATTTATTCAAAAAATACAGGTAAAACTTCAGTATAATGCCTCCACCTCGGATTTTGTTCTAATTTTGCAAATCGGCTCCTTTTCCATCAAAAACACTTCCCTGTGAAAGAAATTGCCCGCTCGCATCTTCTTATTTTTCAATTTAATTTTTTTCCTTTTTTAATGTCAGTATCAATTTTCTACTTACCGACATTAAAAAAAGAAAAAATTAAATTAAAAAAAAAGGAGATGCGAGTGGGCAATTTCCTTTTCAGAGAAGTGTTTTTGATGGAAAAGGAGCCAATTTGTAAAATTAGAAGTAAATCAGAGGCGTTATACTAAAGTTTTATCAAAATACATTATAATGATAATTGAGCTCGAAAATTCGTTTCCCACACCCTAAAGTGTAAATGAAGGTTAACTGTCATTGAACATTACAATTCGTTTCAATTAATTCCTATAGGCAATAATAATTTGAATCTTATAATAATTTGAAAGTCAATTGCTCTACAAAAATATAATTGTTCTCACAACGTTCCATATTACAATTTCTCTATGTATACTATCATATATGTTTATATATTTAATAAGTGTGCACAAAAAATATGTATATATAAATAGGCAGTAGATATTAAAATGTGTTGGAATTTTAGAAAATAGCGTATATTAAAACAAGTATATGTACACATATCCATATTGAAATATGAAAATAGCAAATTTATTTTGATTTGGTTGCGAATATGTAATACATTCACATATTCGAATTAGTTGAATATTTATATGTATACAGATTTATATATTGTTTTATAACACTGTAAAATGTATATTTTGTCTATACAGAATATTCCACTTCCGAATTATTAATGTTAAAAAAGAAACATTTGTTACTATACAGAATACTTAAAATTGATAAAATTAGTATATTATATAATCAAAAGTAAATTATATAATATAATAATGATAGAATGTCAGTATAAAAATAGGTTAGTGATAAGAATAGTTTTTTCAGGGAGCGAAATCTCAAATTTGGATCTTTGATTCAGTTTTCAGATCTTTTTTCGCTTATATGTTTATGTTGAAATGTTTTATTATCTGTAATTATAATTTTTCATGTTCAATATCTATATGGAACTTACTCGAAAATTTCATAAAAAAGATAGTTTCAAATTTGTTAAGAAATCTAATCGAGAAATGGAATACTCTGTAACGTAGTATACTTGAGTATTCTATAATGTGTTTGTGGATACTTTCCTTTTGTGTGTCGTGTGAGCGCGTGTGTATACATCTCCATATTCCTCTTAATTTTTAAGTGTCAATGAATTGAATTTCACTAGTATCTTATTAATACGCGTTTGTTAACATGATTAGTTTCTCAAGTACTACAATTCCTCAAAAAAGGCAACTCTAGCTTTAGTGGACCCGGATTTGACTTTTTTCAGTGTGCTGTATTTATTTTCGCCGAGTCGAACTTGTTCCTCGTGTAATTGATCCAATTCGCACTGCTTTTCACCGACTTTTAGACCTTCAATTTCGGAACGTAATTCTCGTAGTTGTTCCTGCAAATGTTTACTCTTCTCCAAATAATCACTCCTTTCCCTTTCAATCTCTAATGAAAGTTGATCGACATCTCCATCACCAATAAGATCATAGGATGTCAAATCAGGTGGTAGAGGTTCCGCATCTAGTTGCAAAGTTTGAAGATCTGCTTGCAGGTCTGATGGAAGTACTTGCGTAGAGGGAAATAAATTTGGCACAGGCTGTTGACAAATCAAACAAACGATTCATAAATTGTTGTTATATATAATATTACATACATATAACGATTACAAGTATTATATAAGTTTCTCTAATTGCAGTGTTTACGTGTAATAAATGTTTAAGTGTACTTACAGTTATGGTAGCAGTGTAGGCATTTCTACTCAGGAACTCTAACAACTTTTCTTTAGCTTCTTTCTCGGCGATTCTTGCGCGCAACAGTTCATCCTTCAACTTTTCCGCTTCGGCAGCTCTACGTTCCGATTCTTGAACCAGTCTTTCCGTTAATAATTCAGCCTCTCTAGTCTTTCGTTCTAAATGGACCTTTTCTTCTTCAGTCTTCATGTTGTTCAGCCGTATTCGCGTAATTTCTTGTTCAGCTTCTGATGCTTTTTGACTTAAAAGCATTGCCTCTTCTTCTGCCACGCGGCTTTTCTCAGCTAAAAGATCTGCCGTCTCTTCAGATCTTCTCTGTAAAATGTAAAATCAATTATTAAGATAGATAGATAGACATACATAGTACATATAAACACTCTATATATACTAAATTAATTTATATTTCTATTATCTCTATCTTAATTTATATTTTTATTTTTATTTCCATATCATTTATTACGCAATTTTCTATTAATCTTACAAGAGCTTCATTCGCCAGTCGTATTTCCTCTTGATATTGTAGAAGTCGCTGTTCCATCGCAGCCTTTTCCCTTTCTGCTGTTTCTCTTAATTGTTTCTCTCGTGCTAATTTATTTCTTTCAATTTGCCTCCTAGATGCAAGGTCATAAATGTTTTTGAAATAGATTCAGATGATTGGAAAATTAATAGATATAATTTAAGTTTATCAGTTATTAGATTAGATAGTGTACATTTCTTTGAATAGAGTATATTTGATTTAATTAATATAGCAGTCTGTTTAAAAAGTATCCGGACTTTAATTGTAATATTTACAATAGTAAACTCATCACGTTAATTCAATTAAAATAAAAATTCCATTGCGATTTGATAAACTTATTCATAAAATGATTTTTTCATCGTGTAAGAAGTTTATAAAAGAATATTATGTAATTATTTTTAAAAATTATACCTGATCAACAGAAAACAACGGAATCTTGGAAAATATAGATATTTATTCTTCAGCAATAATCGAAAACTTATGAAATCTATGTCTAAAAAGTTATTTTAATCATATCATATTATATGTTACTGTGATATATATTTCTAGTTTTTGACAAAATTTATTTCAGTCTCATCATTCCATTTTTTAGTTATTTTGAATGAGATTAAATATAATAAAATATTAAGAGGACCAATTATAACCAAATCGAAATACACCAGGATTTGTTTGAGAGAGGCTGCATATAATTGGGTGATTCTTTAATTCAGGAAAATAAATCTAGATATTTCTTGAACAGACCTTGTCTATTTTCTTTTTATTTTATATGTATTCTATTTAAGTAAACATCTATAAATTTTAGTTCTATTTTTTTATTTTTAAACTAGTAGTGACCTCTTACAAAATTTACAATTTAATGTTTCTTGTAAGAGAAAATGTATAAAAGTAAAAGATATATTTTTACTGATTGCATTTATACATAGAATAATTTAATGGAACTCATTTTAACAGAACGACTTTTTTCAGGACTAACAAAACAAAAAATCATATAAATACATGTCCAATTCGATTTTATTTTCGAGTTTTGTATTCCAACAATTTCTGTGACATAAACTAAACATTAATGTATTTAATTTTGTTCTAGTACTTTTAAATAACATTGACTATCTTATATATGATTTTATTAATTATTGATTCTGCAAAATATTTATGTTTGTAAATTAAATAATAATTTAAAAGAATAAAGAGTCAAGATATTAGTGCTAAAATTTTAAATTGTATTAACCACTTAGAACCTTTAACACCTTGGTCGTAACTCCTTTTAATTGTTATTTGATTTATAATCTTCTGAGCCATCGATTGTTATTTATTTTATGTTTGTATTGAAACATAAGATAGACATTTTGAGCATTTCTTCCATGAAGGTATATAAATAAGAGCTTTCATAAAAGAAAATTTAAAGTTTAACTCGGAAATGAGATTGAAAGATTCATATAAACTCTTTTTATTGGTTTTTAAATGCTACTCATCTTTGAAATATATATATATTTTCCATACATTATATTATCCTGTTACACATGTGTGCGCGTTGTATGAGATATATCTAAAATTGTCACCTTTTAAAATTGTCAACAAAGAAAAAGAAACTGAAAGAAAGTATTTTGTTAGAACTATAGTAGTGAACGAGTGAAACTACAAAAATTGCACTTTAAAAAGCTCTTTTTAATATCCAGATTAGAAACAGGAATAATCATTCAATTCATGATGCGTGTAATATTATAGACTTTACTTGACTCTTAACTCTTGTACATTAACAATATTGAAATATTACACATCATACAGGATTAATTATAAAAATCAAATCAATGTAAGAGATTGAAAGATGTGTATAATGAATAATTAAGTGAGACCGTTATGTGAACAAAATCAATTAATAATAGGAAGCCTTAGACGTAAAATAAATTTCGTTTTCACATAGTGTTAATTTTTTGTGGACAGATATTTTATACGTTCTCAATTTTATAAAATTTTCTATTAAGTAATTGTTTATAATTTATAAAATTTATTTTAAACCAATTGTGTTACATCAGAAAATTATCAACATTAAAAGAGTAATAGTTACACTGATCTAACCCTTCAAGCACATTAAATTTTGGTAAGCAATTGATGCTGTAACAAATCATTGCAAGAAAGGAAAAAAGTATGTTAATATGGATTAAATTTATATTTAATTTTTTGTATACATGTTATAGTCCGAAAAATAAAAGTGGTTCAATTTTTCTGGTAATAATTCAGTTAGCAATCTGTAGAAAGTGCAATCGACTGTTTTATAAGACGTACAACATTAAATTAGATGATATTTATACATTAGTACAAATTTACATTAATTATAAAATTGAACAATATGATAATATGAATTCATTACACATCACTCTGAATACACACAGAACATTTATGAGATATAAAAGCAAACTTATATGAAAGAATGTACACGTTCACTTACCTGGACTTTTCTTCCTTGGCTTGTGCTTTCATTTGTTGAACTTCCATAGAGTCCGGTTTGCGCCTCCTCATAAATAGATCGTGATTGCCAATACACAAGTCTAGGATCTTAACAAATAATACGTGAGCAGCTGTGCCACTAGTATGTTCGTTCAACTTTAAAGCAATCAAGCCCCTCACCCAGCTGCCAACATCTGACTGTTTCTTTACCAGTTTGTTCATGCGAGTTTTCTGCGAGAAGAACATGAAATTCGGAGATGTTTTTTCCACGGGCTTAATTATGAACTTCTTGTCGTCAAAACTAATATGACGAATTTCCGACCATGTAAATGTAGTTTTCGGTGCCAGTTTATTCTCCTTTTCATAAATATTCAATCCTAATGCCGTTACTCCGAGCCAAAGGTCTGTTTCCTTCTTATTCTATAATATAAAACAAAAGAATTCATATTTTTTGAAGATTTTTAACAGTATATATTTTTTAATAGTAAGTACTTAATACATGTAATTTATGTTTGTTTCTACCATTGGACATTAAGTTTGGTTTCAGTTTAACATCTTTTTTATTTGTTTCCAAGTCTGAGTTTAAAAAAAATAATAATAAGCAAGTTAAACCGAGATTAAAGTTAATCTGCATTAATAGAAATGAATATTAAATTTGCATTACTTGTGTTGCTATTATTAGAAAAAAAAAACTATCAGTCAGTAAAAATTTTCTCATATTGTATTACTTAATTTTAACCTTTTCTAATTCTTAGAATCAGAAAAAGATAAAAACTAAATGGTATGAAAATTAATCTATATTGATTAATTTTAATTGGTAAATGAATTATTTAGATATAAAAAGATACAGTTAATATAGATTGTTATATACCTACACTAATAGGAAAGTAGTTGACACCATACATATCGAGATCCTGAGCAATCTTGAGATATTCCATTTCTGCTTCATCTCGAGACATGCCACGATGATCGGCGTACCAAATTTTTATTCTGTCCTCCCACATTTCTGGGGTCATTTGATACTGATCTATAACTCTTTGTGGAAGCAAATCCTCACTGGCAAGCATTCCAGGGCGATATGAAACTTCATCATAATCGCCGTACTGATAATTAAAATAGAGAAATAAATAATTATTATATGTATAAAACAATAACTATATATGGGTGGACTTCCGAAAAGCCCATATCTCCGATCTTTTTGAATCTATGTGTACTTATGTATTTTGACGCGCTGATCACAGATATGATAATGGAAATTGGCGCAAATTTGATTTTCATGGCGAAAATCCATATGAAAAACC
>VBVR01002566.1:0-21812 GCA_011638315.1 Tetramorium parvispinum
CACACACACACACACACACACACACACACACACACACACACACACACACACACACACACACGTACTGTAGAAACTTTTCAAAAATTGGTTGCAACGTAATAGTCGATGTGCACCTCGAGCTACAAAAGAGAGGGAGCGAGGGAAGGAGCGTGCGGAACGCGGAGGACGAACGAAAGAGAGAGAGAGAGAGAGAGAGAGAGAGAAAGAGAAAGAGAATGAGAGAGAAAGGGCAAGGGGCCGCAGGGGGAGGAGGATTGCTAGCATTTCAGAACGGATGTGGGCTCTGTGGAAATTGTGCTGGGATAGGAAAAGGGAGGTTGGAAACCGGCTGGAGGGATGGCCGGGGGCGCAGACGCGCGCTCTGCAGTTGCCGTAATTAGAACCGTGCGCCCCGAGCACATAGCCCGCGGCTGACGAGTCTCCTGCGGACCGAAATTATTCATGAAGCCGCGCCACCCACGGCGAAATTTTCTCGTAAATATTTTGCCTCGTCCGAGATATCGCCCCGAATATACGTGTACGTATGTACGTATGTTTGCGAGCGACGAACGAACGAACGAACGAATGAACGAACGAGTGGATCGTGCGCGTGTGTTCCGGTCTACCTTTAACCCCGTCCGAACCGCCCCAACAGGCCACACCGAACTGCACCGTCGCAATTCTCTCGCGATTCATTTCTTCCTCATTAACTCGAAAATCGAAATCGAAAGAAGCGGTCATTAACCGGTGGCAAAAGTCGTAATCTCGAATAGTTATTACCATGCGATGTGTGTTTTATTTATATTTTTCATTTTAATTAATAATTAATTAATAATCACATATATAGAATTTTAATAAATTGATTTTTTTCCTTATTTATGCTGCAATGAAAATTGTAACAAAAAAAATTGGTCAGTTTAATTTTATTTTAAATTTTGAATATGTTGAATATGTTCATGGTATAACGTTTTTTACTATATTTAGCAGTTAACATATGACAATTAATTTGAAATCAAAGATAAAAATAGGATAAAATTGATATAAGCTGTATCAACCACGCATAAAATATATATAAATTTTTACACCAGTGAACAAAATATTTTTCTTATCGTAGGTATCCTACAAAATAATCATCAATTAAAAATGGGAATGCAACGTAAAATATACGTTGAAAAGACAGAGATATGTAAATATGTTAATATCGTGTTGTTAAAAAATAAAAGAAACATTAAAACTCCTTATACACTGAACAACTGACCGATCACGCATACGCATTGTTATTGCGTGAAATGTACGAAATTTCTCTGATCGCTGATTATATTAAGCCTGCAATTTCATTGCAGTGTGTATAGAACATACACATACATTTTATGTAAATAAAATATACGCAATGAAACCCGAAATAATCAACTCTTTTCTGAAAATGTGTTATTTATGGATACAGCCTGCAGCGAAAATAAATTCATAACGATATGTAATTACCTTCCATAGTTAAATTAATTAAAATCCTACGTGGCAATTACATTATAACGTGCTCAATATTTAAAACCACGCTTATTTTTAGGTCGTACATTTACAGTAAAATTAAGTATCAAATTAAGTAAAGCTATATTTTAATTAGGTGAATGCATTTTGTGAGATATATGTGTGTGTGTATAATACAATATATTACAACAATAAATTTAGTAAATTTTAATTTTTAACGTTTCATACATGTAGTAGCAATCTGTACACTGTGCGTTGTTAAGCAATCGCTTGCATAGCAGTGTGCGTTGATTAACATGCGTTATGCAATATGAATCGTAAAAGGTATAAGCATTACAATTATATAAACAAGAAGAAGAGATATAGCAAGGAATATAAAAATATGTCATCAAACATTTAAAAGTCATATTTATTAATCTATCAGTATTTCACAAGAAATCTGTTATTCAAACGAGATTCATATTATCACGTAATAAATATACTTGAAGTGAAGTGCGCATAAGTACAAATGAAAAAAGAATCGTAAATATTATTAATGAATTAAACGTATGTACAATATTTTAAGATAATTTTATTTCATTAAAAATGTAATTTTTTGGATTTAAAAAGACAAGAGGAGCTTCGATGTGATATTCTAATTTTTTTTAACTGGAAGAGATTAAATTTATCTTTTTCATTTTTCTTTAAGTGCTAGAGCATTTTCGTAACGTTAATATTCAAGAATCTAAAGATAATTAAGTTGAATATTAAAAATTCTACATGTATCTCATTTATTTTAATGCTATATTCGATGTAGCTCATAATAATTTTTGTAAATTGCTTAAACTTTTCCGGCAACTAAATTGTTCGTATGTGACTGAGAAAACACACCTTGAAAAAAAATTCTGATTAAATACGGACGAATTTTCTTCTATTCGAAATACGGAAGAAAATCTTGCAGGCGTGATTAAATATTCTGGTTATTAGAAGTTATAAAAAAAATTAATATCGAGTTATATTATAATAACCAGAATATTTGATCACGCCTACAAGATTTTCCGATTCGTCCGTTTTTAACTAGAATTTTTTTTCAGTGCATATCAGCAAATCGTATTATCACATTCGAAGATTAAAAACAAGTTTCTTTCAGATCCTCGAAAAAAATTCTTAATTAAACTATTCGTGACAACATTCTTAGAGAGAGAAAAAAGCGAGCACCGTTGCACCGAGCGCACGCACCAGTGCGCTTCCGCGCCGTGCAATTGGTTTCTTTAAAATCTGTCCGTGCTAGGTGCACACCTGGTCATGCCACGACGACTATAATACATGTTGCAATATACTCCGCCGTTGCGGCGCGGCGCATGAAATTCCTGCCCGCCGCGGCTTATGCACGTCGTCTCGGTCAGAGTTTCCGTCTCGTAGGGTAAGTAGGTGAGTAAGTGGTGGGAATAGGCGAGGATGAAATGGAGCAAGACATGCATTGGCGCGTGTCGGGAGTGCCTCCTTGGCTTCTCGCGGCAACGGAACAGGCCGCGCGGAGTCCGCGTTACGTGGGCAGGTACGTGCCTACATACCTCGCGTTGCCCGACGTAAGTAACGACGTGTGCAACAACCGCTCGTAGGTTGGCGAATAGGCACATACCTGCCTGCCTCGGTATACCAGCCAGTGCCGTCAAGGCACACCGCGCGAGCGCGTACACCAGAGAGTGAGAGCGAGAGAGAGAGAGAGAAGGAAAAAGAGATTTACACCACGGCTGCTATACGCGCTTCTCGAGCGTGTATCCTTTGCGTGTCCTGTAGCCGCCCGATGAAATATTATAAAAATGCGCGGGCGAACGTATCCGACGAGATAAAAACGCCCACGGCGCGTATGACGATGCATGTAGCATCTTGACTCTCGTATCGGCGAGACGGCGTGTACGAGTGAACGTCTACCAGGAATCGCGATTGGGAGAGCTAATGTCCCGCGCGCTACAGATTATTCGCTCCCTCGTGTCTTCGCGAATGTCGATTAATGAGGAAACGTATGCGGTGTGGAACACGCTCCGTGGGATTCGTAATAATTATTTCACCAGTCCCGCGAACATGATTTACATTTTTCCGGCGTATCCTTACGTAACAAGCCTAATGCTGATTGAGGAAATAGAATTGAGTACGCGTGTTTTAAGTACGCTGACCGTCCGTCCTATATTACATAGAGCAGTCCTTTATTTTAGGTCTGTGTCCTTTAGATTTATTTTTTTCTTGAAAACTCACTTTTCTCCTTTATTTCTGAAAAGTCCTGTAAAATATGTTATATTTCAATTCTCTACCTTTGTATAATGTTGCTTTGTGTAATGCTTAAATAAAGATGTATTTCTTTTTTATATACATTTACAAAATTTTACAAATTACTTTTTCATATAAATATATATTCAGGAAAAAAATATTAAAGATAATAATAAATTTACATTGCACTTGCTTGTGGAAGAAGGATAGGTGGCGGTGTTCTTAATTTTTCTCAAAGAAATATAGTCGCCGTAATTATAAGAGGCGAAAATTAAAAATTTGTGATTGGACAAAAACATTGTTATTGACTTCCGGCACCGCAATTATCTCGACTAACATTGAACACGCCTACGCATGCTTGTAAACAGCGAGAAAAGTGCTAAATACAGAGTGCAATTATCGTTCGGGAAAACGACAGTCGTGTCGTTAACGATCGTTAAAGCTTCCGCGGGGCAATAAGTGGCCGTGCAATTGAAACAAGTACGCATAATTTTCGCGGGTAATGATTCTCTAGTAGCCGGCAACTATTCACGTCTGTCTATCGTCTGTATCCGACAAGTGACGTTCCAGTAATGAAGTACCAGATGGTAAATGCGGGAGTAACGAAAAGGACGCGCGCGGGAACGTTGCAACTGAAAACCTTAACAAGGCACACACAAACGCGCTTGGTTCGCAGCGTGACGACCGCCGTTACACGAGTAGCATCCGATTGGGATAGCAATTAATATTATAAAAGCTTTCTCCGGCAACCACCGTGCGATTATTCGTTGAATTCACTGTTCAAACGGCTTTCAACATATTAGCGATAATTATACTAAATTTCCGCGAGGCAATTTCACGATGATCAATGTAACGACACAAAAGTACAAAAAAATTTTAAGTATAAATAAACAGACTTGGAAGAGATGAAAAGTGAGGGGAAACTATATATATATAAGCAATGAAAGGTAATGCACGTAAAGTCATTAGTACAGAAACATTATACTTGTTTGGTAAAACTCTTTTAGCTGATTTTCAATTAATGAAACAGATTCTTTCTATCAGCAAATACATTTCGGCATAAAATATAAAACAATACTCTTTAATACGTATTAAATTTTGCTCAGAGCAATTAAGGCAGTAGACGTAAACATTAAGTATTTATCCATTAAGCATATTATTTTCCAATACTGTTTTCCGCGCGTCCTGTTGTATGATAAATTATTTTCGACTGCACATTAAATAAAATATTAAAACGACATCACACATGTGAATATTTATCGCACATTAATCCGCATATTTCAATTAATTTAGTTTCGATGTATTTATTATGAAAGAGTATCACACGTTTCTTCTTTGTTTAATGTAATATGCTCTGCGATAAATATGAAAACAAATAAATGCTATTTAAATATCTCTTACAAAGTGCAGATTGTATCGCATGTCGTTGAAATAGACGAGGCATTGTGTTATAAACGCATTCTACACAACGTTTACCTTTAGAGATTAGGTAACGAAGATGACAGAGCGTCACGAATACGTTTAAGATCGCCGACGAAGTTGTTAATCGCCGCGAAGAAATGAACCGATCCATCAATCAACTGGATTGCGGTAGCTTAATGCACTTATCGGAACGCCACGAGTCTCGCGAGCATAACTACTAAGCGATTGAAGAGGGAAAGGTGAAAACGCGCAGATCCATTGTTCGACTTGTGATTTAATGCTTGTTTCTTCAACGCAGAAGAGTTCCATGCAATTATCTGAACAATCTCTTAATTTGATCGCTATGATCGATACTCGAGAATTTGAATTCTGGCAATGTTTATGAATTAACGGATTATTAACAATTTATTAGACATTATTAAATGGAAAGTATCCATGTTATGCAATCCGCGGTCAAGCAAAGCTGGAAGTCTAATGTTGTTACAAAACATGATAGATTAGCGCAAGCCTTACAAATCATTCATGTAGCGAAAGAATTGAACAAGTACGTGCTTTTGCACAAAGAGTAATATTTTCTTTTTTAAACTAATAATACTTCCACAAAAGACATGTATATCTATACCGATCTATACCATTAATGTTTATCAAAGTTTTCTTTGATAGTACAAATTTTATAATGATCTTTTCAATTCTACAGATAATTAAAAAAATTTATCAAATGGCGCAACCTTCAATTTTCATTAAACAGATTTTGAACATTTGATGAGTATTATTTCCTTTCTCGCGAAAAAAGAAAGCGTGATATTTTGCAATTTGCACTCATCGCAATTTTTAATTCACACTATGCATGTTCTCAATGTTCATTGGAATGCAACACTAACCAAATTAGTATTTTTTCTTCTTTTGCATTTATATCAATATACGCGAGTGCAGTACATTTCTTGAAAATATAAAGTTATAAGTAATTAAAGTACATTCACGATATTAATAAAAAACATTAGATGATTAAATTTATTCTATTAACCAGATTTTTTATTTTAGAATTTTGATATATCAGTTTATAAACAAATATAACTATATACGATAAGTATCATCTTCATGGATTACACCTTTCACGGAATATAAATAAAACTGTATTGCTTTAGAAGAAAGAATATTTAAATAAACATAAAAGAGTTCGGATTGATAATTCGGCAAATTTATTCAAGGTATCGAATTATTTCCAGAAAACCAATATACTGACTGGCACAAAGATTATGTTCTCTAGATTATGACGTTAATAACATTGCGGTTCGAACATTCATGCGCGCTCGCAAATGGATCCATTACAAATATTATTCAGAGAGAATCGATCTGACTGGCCCTCGTAATGAAATCACCAGAGGGAAATCCAGTCGACTCTGGTCTAAATGAATTCATATGCGGTATCATTTCATCACTTTGTGGTTCCGTCTGATGTCTCTGTTATTTCAGCTTTGTATCCGCACGAATATAAACAGACAAGATTTTCAAAAAGATCGATATTACGGTTATAATAATTCAAATTTATCATCCCTATATACAGGAAAGTTCAATATTTTGTCTCAAATGTTAGCTCGCGTAACGATGTTCCACGCAAGTTTCCGGGCCAAATAAACTGTTTTCTAAATAAATAGAAAAATTACGCGTATTCCGTTCTCGCACGTACGTGCGCTTTATATTACACGAGCGTTATGTTTATTTTTAATTTATTCTAATTTAAGAAAGTCTTTCTGTCACTCGTGACCCGCGTGTGTATTAACTCTTACGTATGTCAAATTATCGGTCCGTCAAACCTTCGCGTATTCGTTTAGTTACAATTATCTGCGTAATGTTTCGAGTAATGTAAACTTTACGAATTTTTACGAAACAATACGTCAGTCGGCTCATTTTCACGTCCGCTGGGCAGACTTTCCCGACGATACATCGTCGCCCGACGTAACAGATCGCTTTCAAATTTGCATACGTCGACGTCCTCGGGCCATTAAACGTCCACGTAAAGTTAGTAGTGCTCTTCTTCTGCGCACGACATCGTGCACGCGCGCGTCCTTAGCGCGTGTTAGCCGCCTCGTCGTGTCCTCGGGCTGTGATCACCTTAACGCGAATTTATACGTTTCGCAGCGTGTGTCGGTGGTCGTTGGCGCTCGCCTCGCTCGCTCGCCTCGCTCACTCGCTGCATACGCGTATCAGAACTGTATCTGGGTAAGAGGCCCCGATGGCCTCGAGTAATAACGCGGATATCACGGTGTCGTTGCGAACGACGTCGCGTCTTGGCATCACCTCGCTCGCCTCCTTACCTCTCCCTCACCGTCCTTTCTAATTTGACGTTCGAGAGGCGACGACGTTGCGTCTTCACGCCCGGTGAAACGCTTTTCGCCTTCGCGGACGTCGGACGCGTGCCTGCCAGCGAACCAACTGCTACCATTTGCATCTTGCATTTCTACACGCGGTCCGCTCTACGATACGATATTATTAAGGTCAGATGGATACATTGGAGGATTTTAATGAACCTGTCAGCGTTTCGCTTCACAAATTCACCGGGCAGCCGCGAGTCTCGCCGTCACTTTCCAGCGGCGCGCGATAAATAAAGTTTTAGGTATCTCGATCACAGGGCGTTTTCGTTTGAGGATTATACGAATATGTTGTACGTAATGTCACATTAACAAAGCAGTCGTATTAACACGTAGACAGTTGTATAGATAGTACATTATAATTGTGTATCCTGTGTTCCACCTATCTTTATCCGTGCGCGTGCCCGCCGGCGCATATGCGGATGTATGCATGCAATAAAACTATCTGCGTATGAGATACAATTGGCTCGGGGCGTCGCCACGTCGCGATGGACGTTATTGCGGATATCGTTATGGCATTCCATATTCCAGGATTTCTTCTCCGCGAACTCGCGAAAATCTTGGAAAATCTATTCGCACGCGACACACACGCCGTGGCTCCGCGCCGTGTCGAGTCCGGCCGTTTTCAATATTAATCTTATCGCGAAATGCTGCAACGTGCTGAATTATTTACGTAAATTGTTTGCCACACACGTAAATACTAATTTCTGTATTGAATTAATTGTCGATTTTACGCATGTAATTATGCATAATGTTAAGCGCCGAGTGGCTTCAGTACGTCGACCGTAATGTACATTCGTACACCGACCAATCGCCCCGAGGCGCACGACCATGATGATCATCGCCATTGTTATAGCTATATCGTGCTTCAGATTCTTCTTTCGTCGGCGCTGCCGGTCATTTCAACGCTGTATTATGAGCACACCTGATAACGTCGTTTTCAACCGAAGCTCGAATCAAAACTATATCACATATTGATAAAATGAAATTTATCTTTCATCTATTTCCTTTTTCGTTTACGTGTATCGTCAAATAAAATAATTTAAAGCTAGCTCAGCAAAGATAGACGCAAAAAGATCGACCTACGTCAGCATTTGATTCCTGGCAGAAAAAACGCGCAACGAAATGTCGTATAATAAAATAATTAAATGGTAAAAGAAAGGAGCAAATATTAAATTTTCCCTTGCTTTATCTAATGCAACGGCGCTGTATCGAGTAATTTTTCATCTCGCATGTGACATTCAAACATGCTTTCAAGCACGGTGAATATGATTGAAGTGCCGTGTCAAAGCCCATTAATTTCGCTGCGACGCCGTCAATGCGCGAAGCATCCTGGCGACACGTGTTCCCGCGCAAGAGCGCGACAATGATCGATCCCTCATCGGCGCGAAAGATCGCAACAATAACGCGAATTAATTCCGTATGCAAGTATGCGTCTCTATGCTCATAAATGCATAGCTCCACATAAATCTCCCGATTAGCCCGCGGCACCAAGCGCGGCCGTGATGGCCGTTGTTGCTCGTCCGCCTCCGCCCCTCCCCCCCCCTGTCTCTACACCATCTCTTACTCTGCTCCTTTAGCCGATGTCCGACTTGCGGCGACCGCCGGTTCCCCACCTTGGAGAGCAGAGGAGAGGCATCGGGCGCATCGCTCGACGACCTCTCGCAGCGCGGCCGAGAAAAGGCGCTGCATCGCATTTCGCGGCGTCTCCCGCGGCGATGCACCGCAACGGCGCGGACTGATGTGGGCGAGGGTGGTGGGTGGAGGAGAAAACCGGTACCCCCCTCGCGCGCCGCGTCTTCTGACCATCGCGATTCTTCGCCGGACGGTGGAAAACGAGTGCCGCGACGGCTAACCGCGTCCCTTCTTGCCATGTCGAGTCTCGCGATTGTCACAGAGCGCAGCGGGATATCACGGATGGAATAAGATAAGGATAAGATAGATCCATATTTCGGTATCAAATTGTAATTTGTTAATTGTACGGAACCGATCGCAACAAATTACAGGAAAGCATACATTCAGATAAATATTGACTTATTTAACCAAGATATGGTATCTAGAAAGCACAAAAGTAAATGTTTTTTTTTTATACGAGCAGCAGTTACGCCTAACGGAAACGGTAGTTTACGTTGAAATTGCATGAATCTGTTTCTATTATTTCTTGACGGCTTCTTTTAACGGCGAGAGCCTCTTGGTCCGTATCTAACGCAAAAAGCACGCATTACGCTATGCAAAGCAGACCTCTGGATAATAGCTAATAATGTGCCGGCCTTTCACGAGCATGTAGTAATGAAAATTCGAGGGGGTACCTCTACCTAACTCGTGAACCAACCCGACCCACCCTCTCCACGCTGAAAGCGCGTTTAAAAGAATACCCTTGGCCGGCCGACTAGCACCAAATATTGTTTCGCCGCTAATTGCCTTATTAATGCATATGAGAATTTCGCGTTAATGTTCCAAGCTCTCAGTCGATTCAGTATTGCCGATGTTTGACCAAAAACAATGGCTCGTTAAACTAGTGTTATCGTCGTCCGCGACTAGCCGTGAGGATCGATACGTTAAATCGACACCTGTGTGTTACGGCTGTAAAAGGCGTAAGTATTGAACGCGCGGCGAAAATTCGATACAATCGGATTCAGTTCTAATTCACGGTAAATGTTACACGAGGCTCTTAAATTGATGCGATGTATAATTCGACTAAAAGAAAACATCCAAGAAAAAGTATTTTACGTTCAAAGTGATTTTTCCTACAATCTCATTTCTTCTAAGCTTACTGTTTTACAGCAAACATATTCCTCTTTCAATAAAGTGAAAAATATTTTTTTCTTTCTTAAATACCCTTGTTTATTCTATTTTTCTCTTGATTTTTCAGAGGAATCCTTTTGAAGTCAATATAAAAGTAAAATCCTCCAAGATTTAGAGGATTTCACGTATATCAAAATTATTTTTTTTTGGATGAATATTATTCGAATAAGAGAAAAACTAACACGCCATTGGAGATATGCCAATTAACGCCGGGAATGCCATCACATAGAAATTTTTACAAATTGCTCGCATGCGTACGTTTTACATTTAACTTTTATTGACAATGCGTACAACTAACATCCATGTGTTTTTAATTCCAGACGGAAATGTGAGGTCGATGGGAAGGAGGCGAAGGCGGAGCTGACGGCGCAACGCAATATGTTCCCTAGCGCTCAAATTAAAATGAGGTAAAGTCTACATCCGAGTTCCAATATAAGTCGTCCCAGCATAGTCTATTCGAGAAAGAGTTGCATAACTCAGTGAAATTCTCTCTTCGTAAATGTCATTTAATTTCATACATCGTAAATCACGTTTTCATAGCTCATAATTTGCCTTCGTTTGATTAGCTTCCTGGTCGTGCTTAGAATACTGCGTATAAAAGTATATAGAATGTAGCTCTAGAAATGAAATCACACAATATGAAATATAATAATGCCAATTATTTAATTTACAATAGCTCCGTACCCTTTGTTTAAAATGTACGTGTCAAAAGTAGAAATATGTTATCAGGTCTCAACTTGATATACTGCAGCCTAGCAGTTAACAAATAGAAAAAGTTGTGTATTGCTATTCTAAAACTTTTAAAAAGTAATAGCATAAAAATGGGAATTTTGCAGTTTTCATTCATTTCGTGGTACATGGATTTTACGACGCTATATGCAAAATTTTCTGCGGAGAATTCTAATTAGCAAGCTGCGATTATCATATCTAATATCAAGAGTATCTTTTTTAGATTGCTGTCGCCAAGCAGTTCGCCGGCCACCTCGCCCACGATGTCGAATTCCTCGTCGCCAACACCACCGACGCCGGCGGCCCCGGCTTACAACCAGAAGATGACCGGTATTCCCTGCGTAGCGGCCGCTTCGAGGTATACCGCACCGGTTCACATCGACGTCGGCGGCACGATATACACATCCTCCCTCGAGACTTTAACGAAGTAAGGATACGTTCATTTTAAATCCCTAACAGTCTAAGATAAATTGAGAATAAAACGATCCTCGTTTCCGACGTAATGCACGCTATAAAAACTTCTTTTCTATCGTTAAGAAGCGCTAAACGTTAACGACTCGAGCTTGAGTCTTCGACTTCTCAATCACGGAATAATTTATGCCGTTTACTCTTTATCAGGGTTTTGTACATTTCGAAAAAGGGCAGATTATTTTGAAAAATTGTAGGCGTGTTCGAGGATAGATCTTATTCGACGTAACAAGAGGGCAATGACGAGTCGAGTGAGTTTACGTTAATATCGGGAACGAATATCTTTCGTGGGTCTTCCGCGAAAGCACAGAGTGTGACTTTTAAACGGCATGAAGAAATTCTAGCGAGTGAGAGAGTAGAAAGGGAGCGTGATGTCCGGAGCGCGGAAACGTGACCATCGACAACGCTCCAGGATGTTCGTACCGGGCAATATCTCTGAGAACATATCGCCCGCAATCAGGCACACCGTTACCGTGCCCGGCAGTGTCCAAAGGCTATTTGCGGTGTGCCCGTGCACTTTATGCATAAAAGAGACGTAACGTGAAAGCACAACTGCGCTTTGCTTATAGAGAGGGTTTTAATCTCCTCAAAGTATCACCCTGCAGATATCCTCTTTGCCCCGGCAAGAAAAATCCCTGAGTATTATGCTCCGTATGATTCCGACTTGGTATAAAATAAACCTCTAACAACACCAAAAGAGTAAATCTAATAATAGAAATGTACAGTTAAATTAAAATCATATATATGATATATGAATGTAGTTAATCTTGAATAATCCACGCGCAAGTATCATTACTTAAATTTTCTATCTATTCTTCTATCTATTCTTCTCTCCGTCGGTCGTTTTTCTCCATATTATCATAAGAAAGTAAATTAATAATATCGTTAAATTAAATTAAATTTAAATTCAATAGCATCGTAACTTTTCCTTGCATAACAGATCAGATTTTAAATGGATAGAAGGCAGCGATTTAATGGCTACCAGACATAATATCTAAATTGCTAAATGTCACCATAGCCTCGTGATCTTCGTTTCCAGTAATTCTTGTTACGTGAGCTTAATACGCTATCTTCGACACGGGGGAATATCCAGCGCGCTTAGCGGCGAGGAAAATCATTCCTTTCACAAGGAGATCACGAATGCACAGCGTCAGACTACAGTAGATACGGCATCAGTAAACCGCGATAGATGCGTTCGTGAGAAAGCTGATCATAATTGACAGGTGGTCTTATCGTTCGTCTCGTTAACTGAATAGGCAATGAGTTTCTGACTTGCTACGGAGATGTTTCTATTGAGACTATCCATAATGAATAAGCGAGAAAGTAGTGACGGATACACTCATACTTGATGCCTTATTGTCAAGTACTTTTATTAAACAATTCAATAATTGATAAAAACAAATGCAAACACAAGTAAATTATGATAAAATTTTAACTTGGTTTAAAAATATATGAAGATATCAAATCGAGTCAACAAAATTGATTTAATCAATCGTTGCAACTATAGTATCATATAATAAGATTACTAATATTATTGTAAATAGTTAAGAGATATTATTATATAATTTTTTTCTTATTCAAGAATTTTTTAATTTAATAATTTTTTTAGATATATTCATATAAGATTTAAATTAACAAACGCTATTATTGATAATTTTATATTATCTCTAAAAAAATAATAATAAAGAATTTCAAGAAGAAAAAGTAGTATTCTAAATTAATAATTTTTAAATAATAAAACATGTAAGCTATAACAATTTCATCATCACAATCGGTGTTCGTTCAACAACGATGGATTATTTTATTAACGCACAACTACCACACAACGGATTAATCCAAAAATCATCAGATTGGTAGGCAACTAAGCCAAGTTAAAACTAATAACAGTACTCGAGAGGCAAATTTACACGCGATGCATGGATTATCGTTAGTCGAGTTAGTGGACCGCAGGTCCGTTTTCTATAAACCGTTACGGCGCGCATCGCGAACACACCCGTGATTTAATCTGTGAAAACGTCGACAGGATAAGTGTCGCCGGCGTATCAAGCATCCAGTAAGAGTACAAAATGAATAACACGTAAAATCAACAGCTTGCCCGCCCCGCACCGGCATCTCCATCGTCACGCTTCGTTGCACCTTCCTCCCTCATTACATGATGTGACCTTATTGCTTTGTCGAAAGTATCGGCCGCATTGTGTGTCATATACGAGAAAACCGTGCAAATAAATTTGTATCGAGACAATAACAACGATATCATTCGGCAATGTTTCTTGCGAAAGAATTAGTTTAAAAATGTTTTAATTTTTTCCCATTTGTGTGAATCCCGTTTAAAATTAACTTTCTGGAATCTTATGACTCACATTAACGAGTCGCAATCATTCTTTTCGTTCAAAAAGGTCGCATAGATTTAATTAACGAAATGACACATGCGTTTCCGCTTATTCGCTTTGTGAACCGATAATGAAATATCATCAACATCACAGAAGTCATGCACAGACTACCATTTGACAAAGCAGATTTGCAACCTCTATATTACGCAATTTCATCCGCGTTTGACAATCATCGCGTCACATTGCTTACCCATTAGCATGCATTTAATTATCTCACAACGGAATAAGCGCATCGATCAGAGCTTTCCCCCATATTAAAACGATATTAAAATCGTTTGCAAGAGAGAGACTATATATTTCACCGTGATATTGCTCGTGCAACTGATTTACTGAATTACAGTGGTAAAATTATCACCGCACATTAACACAGTTCATAATTAGAATAATCATTCTTAGCGTCAGGGCCCGATACTTAAATGTCGGCTAACAATACACAGAAGCATGCTTCAGAAGCATTTGATAAAAAGATAACAATAAGATACGATTGCTAGGAGACGTCGACGAGTTAAAGTAATAAATCACCAGTCATTCTGAGGAATTAAACTCAAAATGATTGAATAAATGTGAAAAATGTTAACATTCGAATATACATCGCATATAATATTCGCAAAAATAATATATATGACTAATTATTTTAACGCATCAATAGAATATCGATACCAAAATCGTGATTCAATTTAAATCGTAAAATTTTGCTAGCATAATAAGATTGTGTTCTTAGAAAACAAAAGAAATTAATAATATATATTTCTCAAGGTAAAAGTGGATATCAAAACAATATTCTGATTAATTAAGAGAATTGGTTAAGTATAATATTATACTCTGAAACGCAGTATAAGTTATCAAATATTCACGATACATTTGCATTAATAAATACGACGGATAGAACAGTTTCTATTAGAACCGCGCATATTTAGGTGCCTCATTTATACCGTACGACATTATGGATGAAGTAAACAGGTCAATATAATGCGTACGAATAATAAATTCACGCTGCTGATTAATTTAGTTCAATCGTCGATGTATAATCGGCAATTCCAAAATAACACCAACGTTTATGATCCCGTAACAACCTACCGACCTGGCATGTAATGTTAATTAGTAAATGTCTATTTATGCGATAACCCGCAGCTTTGTAAATCGAAAATACGATTTTCATCTACTATAATTCGTTTTTGCTTAATACAAAAATATGTGTACTGATTTCATTCTTAAAATAGAAAAGAGCGATGTTTGAACTGTATATTATACGCGCTCAAAAATTTATTAATTTAATTCTGTAGTGTGATTATATCACTTACATTTTCTTACATTATTGCTTTGCTACTTAATCAGTCTATCAATTGTTTAAATTAAATTATTTTAGCATAAATTACATTTTGGAGCAGTAACCTGCAGCTGAAACAATTGTTTAACGAGACACGTCCGCCAAGTCATAATTATTTATTCGGAGAATAATTTGATATTAATTAATGATCGATAAGAATCTATTCTCAAAACATATATCTTTAATCTTTCTATTTTTAATATTATGAAATTTTTACTACACAGATAAGCATTATTGTCTAAGTTTACGCATAACAGCTCGTGATTTCTGAATAAATTCCTTTCAAATAGTTAAATTACAATCAAGAGTCAAATATCCATGATATTTGAGAAGTCATTGATATTTTTTCACACCATTATATACAATTCTTAACTTGTAATGCTGTCAATAATATCGACCGAAGAGGGACTATCGTGGGACCCCACGTGCCTTGAGAAAGATTAATCGTTGCGTATCGACATTTTCTACCAAGCGTTTACAGGAATGACGTAATAGGCGATCATTAGTCCACGCTTCCGGTATCACATAATCCCTAAAACATCGTCGATCATCCTGCCGGTCGAGAAGGCTGCACAGGGCCTCGAGGCTATCCCATGGTGAAGTACCAAGTCGTCATTTCCTCGCCCTCTAGTCCGACACGTGCAATTTAGCGGGATATAACGGAATGTCTCGGCGGACGCGTCTCGTTCTCGAGCTCACACTTATGTCCGCATATGCGTCAGCTACACACAAGCGCATTCGCTTATCCTTATTTTCGTCCATAAACTGCGATTTATTGCGCAAAATTTCGGATCGCGCTTCTATCCAACGATCTTTTTAGTCATAAAAAAGGACGATTACAAGAATAAATATTTTATTTGCAATATAAAATTTTTAATTGAACACCTTCATAAAT
Organism: Tetramorium parvispinum; assembly: GCA_011638315.1. Lineage (NCBI taxonomy): Eukaryota > Metazoa > Arthropoda > Insecta > Hymenoptera > Formicidae > Tetramorium > Tetramorium parvispinum. Next base: position 16,117 of record VBVR01002566.1, read on the forward strand.
ATATCGCGTATTAAACTTTCGTTAAGAATGAAATTCACTTTATCAGAAGATAAGATCTTGTTATTTTTCAGTATCCTTATGTATTATTAATTCGTTACGATTTAATGAATCTCTGAAACGAAATCGCGCGAGGAATGTTCGAAGAATAGCCAAGCCGAAACTTTATCGAGGAAATTGTAACTGATAGAATGCGCGCGACTTCGAACACATCCTGTATATATCGAAAGCAGAGCGGAATCTGAGTGATGTGAGCCGATCGTTTAGCGTTTTCCCATAGCGAACGGATCTGACCCGGGATTGGACCTCGGTTGGTCGGTGGGCCCAAGAAATCGCCGCGGGTAATCACGGTGCTCGTCCTCCGCCCCCGGTACCGTTTCCTTCCCCACTCTCACCGCTCTCTTCCCGTCGTCTCGACCTCCACAAGCACCGATGGCCCTTGGCCTACGTTCGCACGTATCTCGCTCTCGCTTCTCCCAACGGTATCACTTTCGCACTTTCTCTCTTGTCTTCCGTTTCTTAACGCGAGTTAAACGAACTCCTTCGTCTGTTTTCATGTTTATGAACATACATCTTTGTTTAGAAAATAAAGTATAGAACGTAAGGCTTTCGAGAATCAAAAATAAAATTAATCTTAGAGAGAAGACTGATTTTGTCTCGACTTCTTAAAAATTTCCCGAAAGATTCATTATTGTACTAAACACTTCAATTTAATGTAAAAATGTTCGAAAATTGTATCTCATATGAGAAATGAAAGAAAAAAAGTGCAACGTGATATTCAGTTAAATAGAAAGTATACCATTTTCACGTCTTCACTGACCGAAATTACAGTGTGAATTTTAATTTACCCGCGGCAATTGCGGCGAAGAAAGAGAAGGGGTTTGTTCGCCGAAGAAGAGTGAAGTTTCCCTTACAATAACTCGCTTCGATATTCTATAGAAAATTAACTCTATACCGTATAAAATTTCGCACACGCTTTGAGGTAAAATCCAGCGATTTTCATTTCCCCGTTCTAACAGCGATTCTCTCTCTAGCCTCTTAAACCAAAGTATCAGTGGGAAGTCGATAGAAAGCGAGATCACGAGAGAGAAAGAGAAAGAAAAAGGGCGAAGGATGAAAAGAAAAAGTAAGATAAAGAGAGAGAGAGAGAGAGAGAGAGAGAGAGAGAGAGAGAGAGAGAGAGCCTTCTCCATATCTGTATATATGTATACACCTTCGTATCTACCCCGCGGTGTCTTCTCTCTTCTCTCTTCCTCGCTAAAGTCAGATCGCCCACAGGCTCCATGAGGCCGTCGTTATTATATGTTATCGCCGTGGAAGGTATGGGAACCGGCCTGAGGGGGTACCAGGTATCTACCTCGGTATTTCCCCCTCGTTGTGCCATAACGCACAGCGACGAGATACATGGAGAGGAGAGCCGATTCTTCCTCTCTCATCGCACCGCGGTCCTCAGAGTCAACCGTACCTTCCATCCGTCCTGTTCTCTATTATGTCCCCTCCCCTCCCCCTTTTCCCGTCTCTCTTTTTTCCCGTCCTTTTCCCAGAGCATTCGTCTATTATATGCTAAATTACGACGACCTTCGGCGGTGCATGCAGCGCATACGGCACCGCTCACGTTACGTCCGTGAACACATGCGGGCAAATGCGTGCGTGAAGCTGATTAACACGGATTCCATAAGTGTGATTCGTTCACGGGGTCGTCGCGTTATTAACCCTTTGCCACGGACAACAGAACGTTGGGGAATCTATGAATTTTCGAATTTTTATCAATCATCAAATCCATCGCGCGAATTTTAACTTTTCGTAAAATCAATTTTAAGCATTATCGAAAAAATAAGAAATTTATCGTAGGGTACATCGTTATTCTTAGAATAACGCATGCGACAGAAAATTTAATGAAAATATGAATGAAGTAAAATGTTTGGGACAGAAACAATCTCTCATTATCACATTGATATGAAAACTAAATTAGAAAGTATTTTTACGAAAACTATAGGAAAAACAGATTAGAGAGAGCAGAAATTTCGTGCTAATTTTTTTCTCGAAAACGCACAATATAATTTTCCACATCGTGGCTAAGAAAAGAATACTTTTAGAAGACTTAAATTTATTTCGCTATATAAAAGGATAAGAATTCATAATCCTTCCTTGCCAGTTTCTCTTTTCTATATTTTTGCTGTTTTAATTTATAGCGAAATTAAATGCGTAACGAAACGTTATATTATTTTTATTAGCCTCGAGATGTAATTACGAAGCACGGAAGGGATAACGGTAACGATAACGCAAAGATATGTAATAAGAAGATTAGCTGCAGCCTACTTTAAGCGATGCCGCATTCGCGAGCGTGCTGTGAAACGCATTCGAAAATGTCACGGGCACTTTCTAAAGAAGCCGGAAAAAGTGATATGGTGCACAGGCTTGCTACTACGAGATGCATACGCACATACGCTTCCATCTGGATATCTGTTATTAAAGTAGATTTCATCGCGTATCTTATGCCAAGTTTTTGCGAGCCTACTGTTCCGTCCTCATTCACGCATAACAATCCCGATATAATCCTTTATATTTCTTCTCTATTTCTTGCTTTCTTTCAATAATAAGTGTTTTTTTAATTAAACTAAATTAAATTGAATTTTTCCGATAAATGATCGGTTAATGTATTTGATTAATGGATGAATTTCTTTCCGATTGGAAATATTATTTTCGTCTTACGTTTTTATTCATATGGCTATTCGATGTATATTTTTCGAATATTCTCATATCTTACATCCAGACATTTTAATATTTAATAGTATTTCGATTGAAAAAGGCGCTACGCGAAAGTAAATCGTTATAAATGAATTGATGAATGAACTTATAAGATATTATATATTGAAATAACTTTTTATTTGGGATAATTTTATCATGATTCTCACTTCTCAAGCCGTCGTAATAACTATAACTTTCTGCTTAAAATTAATTCAGTTAGTGTGTTGAGTCAGAATTTGCTAAACGAACAGCTGCTTGTACGTAACCATCAATTGCGAAAATAACGCAGCTACCTGAAGCGATTTCGGCAGGTGACCAAACGTGTCGGCACCTGCCCACACTCAGTTAACTGTTAGAAAGTGCAATTTCTACATTGTTAAGTACGCAATCCATGTACATCGAATCCTTAATGTCAGATATCAATGACTACATTTTTATAATGTCAATTATGATTACGTATATGTATACATTAATCATGTAACAGTTTCAAAGTTGGTCTCATGAATGAAACGCGAGAACACTTTCTCGAGTATTTTCTCACAAGCGCTTTCAACCAATCAATGGCCAATCCTTACAAGTTACAAAATATGCAACTTTTAAACATATGACGATCTTATTTTTTAAAAAATCTTGTGATTTTTTTCAGGTACCCGGAATCCAGGCTAGCGAAATTGTTTAACGGCAGCATCCCCATCGTTCTGGACTCGCTAAAACAACACTACTTCATCGATAGAGACGGCGGCATGTTCCGGCACATATTGAATTTTATGCGAAATTCCCGGCTACTGATACCCGATAACTTTGCCGACCTAGATTTGCTGCTAGAAGAAGCACGATACTTCGATATTGCGCGTAAATTACTTTAACTTCATTTCTTTTTTTTAATTTTAATGCCCTGCAATTGAACCGTTTACATGAGAACGATATGGTAACAGGATTTCACATCGGTCGCGTAATAAAACAAGGATGACCGGTTTGAAGCGTGTATCTTTCGTTATTAATATAAATTGCGATATAACGATATATCATTTCTCTTCTAATTCTCTTGACCGACTTTTGCGTATGCATAATACTCAGCTGTAATGGAATAGTAATAACGAACTCTGAGGTAGTTGTTTACTTGATTACAGGCGTAATACAGATTTCTGAGTATCGCAAAAAGACATAGATAAGGCAATGAAAATATCCCCTTCGAGGCACTAATCAATATATGGACATTTCGTTCTGATAAAAAATTGAATTTCACACGCAAAATTTTTTCGCACTTTTATGATTCGTCAAATCTTATTTATGACTAACATGAAATCGTAGTATTATCAATAGAGACGAAATTTCACGCATTCTTACGACTTGATTATCAATATCGCATACATTATTATAGGCTCGCAATCAATACACTATGAGACAAATATTACTTTTGGACCCAACCATAATTTTCGAATATTTCTAACACGAAATATTAACTTAACTATATGTATCATTATGTTAACCATAATTATCATTAGAAATATTATTAAATTGTGGTTCGGTCCAAAAGTAATTATATTTTTCTTTCAGTGTAGATTCATCGTTAAAACAAAATTATTTTCGTATTCATAAGAACATTCTCCTCGAAATTTTTCCTCGAAATGCGTCTTTCTCTCTTTCAGCCATGTGCAGGCAATTGGAACAAATGAAGAAGGAGCGCATAAAGAACGGCTCGACAATGACCACATCCTCGCCGAGTCCACCGCCCTCCGGTCAGCTCGATGGACGCGGCACCGCCTGCACCACCGCGCCCTGCAATCGCGATTCCGACAAGATGCGCGGCAACGACAACTGCAGCTACGAGTGCGTGGCGTTACACGTGAGCCCGGATCTGGGCGAGCGGGTGATGCTGTCAGGAGGTCGGGCGCTGCTGGACGAGGTGTTTCCAGAAACGACACAGGCGGTGATCGATGCGCGATCCGGCGTTGCCTGGCACCAGCAGGACGCCCGTCACGTCATCCGGTTCCCATTGAACGGCTACTGCAAATTAAATTCCGTTCAGGCGATCACCAGACTGCTGAACGCCGGTTTCCGGGTGGTCGCTAGCAACGGCGGCGGCGTCGAGGGCCAACAGTTCTCGGAGTATCTGTTCGTCAGGCAGGCCGTCAATACTTGACGGAGCACGGCGCATCAGCGCAAAACGATCTCCAAGTCGATCCGTTGCCTGCAGCGTGGCCACGACTTAGAGTGAGTGCAACTTGTCCAGGAGAACATCTCAAGACTGCATCGCGGATAATTTGGTTATTCTAACAAAACGGGGCATCTTGGTACAAGGATAGGAGGCTGGCAATCGCAACCGCAGTTTGATGCCGTATTACTTATGATAACACGAAGATCTCGTAACGTGCATTAAAGTCTTTCGATTCTTGCGTCAGGTATCTTGAATTATGAAGAAGTGAACAAGTGAATAAGAGAGTGCGAATAAATTTTGCAATTTACGTCAATTTACGTTCGCTTTAGTTTAAAGCAACTTTATCAAACAGCAACGGCTTTATCTGTAGATATACGTAAGTTACAAGAATTATTTGCATGTATATGATGAACCTAACCCGAGCTGATATCGAAAGTACTTAGTTGATCTCATTTAAAAAGGATAAAACTATTGATAAAAATTCTAAATAAAACTCGTTATAGTCTATTTTAGCAAATTTGTATTAATAAATTTAATAAGCTACATAAAATTTAAAAAATGGAGACTTTTTAGTAAGAAATTTCAAAACACGCACACACAAAATTAAAATTGATGTATTTTAAAACACATTTACATTCATCAAGAAATATGTATAATATGTATATATATAGTTATTATATTATATTTTATAATATAGTAACTATAAATATATATTTTATATAATTATTACACATATAATTACCTAATAATATATACATATATATATATATATATATATTAGATTGGAATGAGT
>VBVR01002567.1:0-21794 GCA_011638315.1 Tetramorium parvispinum
ACCCGTTATTTATTTCGCGCGGCCTAGCTCGTCGGATTCCAGGGAAGCGAAATGTAGGGTCCGGGAAAGAAAGACGTTGTTTAAAGTAAATAAAATAATAAAATATATTCTTTGAAGTAATGAAAATACAACAGTAACGTGGTAGTTTACAAAGGTATCGTGTGGGCGCAAGAACGCTGGATCTTTTCGCCGTCGGAATGTACGTTCGAACGGAGACGCGTGGATGATCACTTCGGAGTGGTCGGAATTCGCCTCGGCGATATTGTACACGATACGAGCGGTAATTACAAATACTATAACTAATCGGTGTCACGGACCGTTCGGATACGGCGCGAGTGATATAACTGATACGGACGGTAATTCGTGACGCGGTGTTAATTCGATACGGTCACAAGTACACGGCGCGAGCGGTACGGTCGAGATGCGTTGTGACTTTTGATACGGTATTTACATTGAGCGGGATCGCGGAGATATTTTCCCGGCGTGAGCAGTATATCTTTACAAGCCGCGGGTGGCTAAGTATTCCCCCCTAGAAGAATTTCGGCGTCGGGGAGATTGACGCATGTGTGACTACCCGGTGTCGGGGGCTACCCGATCAAGCGGGGGAAGGTGCGACCTTGCCCTTAATGTGGGGGAATGGTTCCCGATCGGCCTACCTGTGAGCCACAGTAGGGCAGTGGGAGCTGCCACAAGGTCTCCGATCGAGAGAGCGGGGTTGGATTAAGATCCGAATCGATTCGTGGGCTGCACGAACTCAGGAGGGGGCTACCCTTGCCGAGGTTTTCGGTCGGTCTCGAGGAGCGGACAAGGCGAGTGCTAGCCAGACTGGAGGCGGCTCACTCGCCTGAGGATATCTGCTTTTCGGACCTCGTGTCGCCCTTTTTATATGCCCCTAACGGGACATTTAACGGTATATGTGTCCCGTTAGGGGCTAACTGGTTTTTCCTATTTCGGTGGGGGTGGTTTCTAACGTCTTTTTGGTACCGGTTTTGGCGCGCGCCGCTCGTGTGCGTCACGGGCGCTTCGGTGCTCGTCGGTCGTAATCGGCGGTGGTCGGCGGCGACCGGGGCGTTCCTGCTTCGGGAGGCATCGGCGCCGCTCGGACGCGATCGGCCGCGCTTGGCGGTGTCGCGCGCTCGGTCGCCTCGGGCGGTGTCGGCACCGCTCGGCGTCACTCGGCCCGCACGCCGCAGCGGCTAAGTCCCGCGAGGGACTTTAGCCCGGACGCGAAATGGAAAACTTAAAAGAGTTGGGAGCGCAATGCGCTCCGATCCCCGCCTGACGGATGTTCGGTCAGGCGGTGGCCGACTGGTGATCGCCGGCCAGTCAGTAACGATGCGCGCTAATGCATCGTTACAATTTACATATGTCTTTCCCAGTGTAGTTATAGCATGTCCGGTAGTTCCAGTTAATTCAATTTTATCCTCATGGATATTGGTTTCGCCCTTTAACGTTTTTAATTTTAGGAAGGAGATAGTGGCTCCCGTATCAAATAAAAAATTAATTCACTGTTTTTCGGCTTCTTTCATGGGCAAAGATATTAAGTCTAGCCCGGCATCTATTTTGCTCCTCACATGAGTAACACGATACTCGGCTGCGGTGCGCGTCGGCTTGTTGCTCACGCCTTCTTCGCTTTCATCATCGCTATCTCGCGCGACGGTATATCTTTTGTCACTTTTAATGCCTGTATGCTTGTCATTATTGTTCCTCGTGATTTTATTTATATTAGTTCCGCGTTTAGTAGAACTATCTTTGCTCGGTCTCCCGTGCAATGACCAGCATTCGTCGCGCACGTGTCCGGTCTTTTTGCAATATTTGCAAAAATTATTCACGGAATTCACCCGTGGGTATCCTTCGGTTTTTGGTAACGCGAATTTATTTATGGGCTTACTTCTACATTCGCGATCGTAATGTCCTATTTTTCCGCATCTCCGGCACTGCGGAGTTGAGCTCTTAGGAATTCGAGTCGTATCTATCCATCTGCGATTTTGGTAATTATTATGCGGGCTCGATCCCTTCACTTTCTTCGGCGCTCGCGCCGGCAATCGCTTCTTGAAGCGTATGATATTTCTGAGTGCGAACCAGTAATCAGATCTCGTCACTCAGTCCTATTTGGAAATTTTGTAACGCTTGTTTCTTTATAATATCTAGAATCGTGCGTTGTTGTTTTAGGGAATGTTCTCCCTCTTCTATCATGGATTCATATAATTCCATGGCTAATAGGTCTACTCTTCGACCGAAATTTTGAGCACTCTCGTTGTGTCTTTGTTTCAACGAATTAAATTCTATCTGTAGATGAGTGGTGCTTCTCTTACTCAGATATTCTTTTTCTAATGCAGTTTTCAACTGTTCATAATCACGAACGTCTCTTGTATGGAAGTCCAGTAGTGCTTTTCCTTTCAATTTGGTACAAATTATTGCTTCTAGGAATATTGGTTACTCTGCGGGCTTAATATTTTTAATTGCGTAATCACTCGCGCTTATAAATTCTCGGACGCGGCTTCGCGACGAGCCGTCGAATTCCGGTATCATATCTCTCGCTTCTTTCATGCGGAGATATGTTGTAGACGATCCCGGTCGATGACGTATGTCTTCGTGTGTACGCTCGTATGTAACGTCCATGGCGTTACTGCGCGACTCGCGATAGGTTCTGACTGGGTTTTCGCGATTGAATTCGCGTTCCTCGTATTATCCATTCGAACTCTCATTTCCCGGAGTTCTCGCAAGACTTCTAATAATAGTGAGGCTTCTCCTGGCCCCGTATGGACTCTACTGGATCCGGCCACGCCGGCGTCCGCCGTCGCGTGGTTTCGCGTATTTAAATTCTCATTTTCTTCTCTGCCCGTCATACTTGCGGGGAATTCGACGTTATTATTTGTCATGTCTTTTTGATACCGATATATTTCCTCTGGGTCAAAGATGCTACTGTCATATGACGTTAGGGAAAATTCGCGCCTGAGACTCGTTTTATTGGGCTTACAGGATAAGGTCGCATACGTTCGCCCGTCTGTTGTGGAACGGGTACGTTAATAGCTAATAGACTAGTGTCTATATAGTTAAAAGAAAATTCGCGCTCGGTTATTACATTAGCAAGTGAATTACTACTGCTATCTATTGAGTCGCGTTTCGCTAGAACCTTATTTACGTTATCAAGGATGTCTTGTAACGCGTCGGTCGCGATCTGTACGGAGATCGCTCGCTTATTTCGAGCGTGCGTCGCGCCGATTCACTAAGTAGCCACGACTTATTCAGGCTTAATTCGTTTTTCGCGTTTCTATCCGCGGACATTCGCGTCACATATAATAATTAGATCGACTTACATTAGTAGCGCGGTTCGCATGGTGACGCTCGGCTTTTCGGCTGGTCCAGCGAGGTGTCTCGTTCCGCTGCTGCGATGGCTGCTACTGTTGTCGAGTTGTTTCGTCGTGGTTCTGCTCGTCGTTTGGTCCCACGATGGCTCGGGGTCCTGATGTTTCGACGGATGGCGGGTTCCACGGTCGTTGACTGCTTTTACTGACGCTTGTCTCGTGCTTCGTAGTACGGTTGTGGCGGCTGGGTACTGCCCTCCTAGTAAGTTGATACCAGTCTGCTGCTCACTCGCTTTTCTCGGGTGAGAGAGTGAAAGAAGATGTGTTTTCTTCACTGGCTCTTATCGCTGCTTCGTTGTCACAGGTCGTGACGGCTGTTCTCCCGACGGTAAAGCTTGGTTTTTCGGATCTCTCTCGAAATCCTTGCGTATGCCTTTGGCAATTCTGGACCTTGGCACTCTTAGCTTTTTGTGATATCGATCGTCTCAATCGATTATCTCAGCTTTGGTAGGTTTGATTATCTTCAGCTTCGTATACTTTATCTCAGCTTTGATAATTTCAGCTTGGTGAATCCCAGCTCCGGGGATCCCAGCTTCGTGATATTTCAGCTTCACTGAATCCCGTTAATCCCGATGTATATCTCGTTGAGAAAGTGTTATGGAAAAAAGGGAATGAGGTGAAATGGTTGGAACTCGATAAATCGCACAATTCATGGATACGCAAGGACAATGTTTTGTAAACATAAATTTATTATAATCTCTATGTTGATTACATGTCTTACAAATAAAATGAATTTATAAAATATTTACAATGGTATCTTATAATGCCCTCATGGCAGTGTTTCAGTAGAATCGGGCACAATGTATCGCTTATCATCGTACGGACTTAAAGCTATTTTCTTTTCGATTACGATGTAAACCTCATGCAGCTTGGATCTTATACAAGTCTGCTGTCGCATCATTTCAATTTCCTCTTTCAAACACCGCGTGTAATCGTCAAAACTTATCGTTCGCGCTACCACGTTACTTTTGACATCTTTGATCTTCTTTGTATCTTTTTTACCATCGACTTGCAAGGCGTACATTTTTACCCTAAGTCCGACAAATTCCGTCATGATCGCACCATTATTTTCGTCCTTCATCAAGCCCGGTACCTTTTTATTAACGAATGGAATACCGTACACGTTATCAGCAGGATAATCGCTCGTATCAATTCTGTTAATATTATGTTTCATCATCTCGTACATATTCTCGCACTCAATGTGATATATAAGACTATCGGTGTCAGTGTACATTACTTTACATTTGTCATGAAATAACGGTAGCATATACTCGTGATAAAATTCGTACAATCACGTCTTGGATATGTCGAGAATGCACATAAATCGATTTGTTAAGTTTTACCTCGAGTTTACGCATTTCGATAGTGACCAGATTCTCTGCAAAGACGCTTCGACTGTGAAAGTTTGGTCTCGCAATCATTGCTTCCGCACCGTATCTTCCCATTGTGTCACAAGTCGCACATCAATGTGATTACGCACGTTCTCCTGGTTTTACCAAATAACGCGTTATTCATTCATCAATTTGTACAAGTTTTTCTCAAAATCATTCTTGGCGAACGCTCTAAATTTATATTGAGTTCAATATAACTGCGGAGCCATGGAGATTACGCGAATTGCAATATGCGATGAATCTTTGTGACACGAAGGCCGTGATGAATACATTGCTGTAGGTTACCATAATGTATGACGTAACGTTTCTTGTTATGTAATGTTGCGAGTAGCTTATCTTGCCGCTTACCGGGCGGTTTATTACGCGTCGGGCAGAACGGTAGGTCAGTGTGCGCATCGTGAAGATGTTGCAGATAATCCAAGTCGACCTCGGGAATGTAGCCTATAGGTGAGTCTAGCGCTACGGAGTTCACATTGAAATCATTGTCAACCCATTGAAAATTAGCGTAAGGCAATGGTTGGCACATTGCCCAACCGTACAAGTTGTTTACATCGAAATACATCATATACGATGATGGTTTCGATGGATTGTACAACTGCATATACTTGTTGGCATCCGCATATCTATTGAAACATTATTGACTGAGGCCACCGCGTATACCACGTTCGATAAACATGACCATATCGATGTCAGTAAGAAGTTCGAAGTTGATGCACGTATGCTTTAACATGGCATCCCACGTAAAACTGAGTAGAGTACTCGGGATCTAGTCCATAACTTGTGACGCAACTATCATGAAAATTTTCAAATATGTCGGCTAATAGCAAGACATCAATTTTTAAATACAGATCGTTGTACTCGCCGAGCGTTCGAATGGAGAACTGTTGCCAGACGTTGGCTGCGTGCGCGTAATCTCTCGGATATGGTGTCGTTTGTTAACAAACTGTAAAATGATTCGCGCGGTGATAAACATAGATCCTCCAATTATTTGACACAGTCAATGTACTCGTACGGAAATACGCCTTTTCGCGTCAATAAATCGAAATCTTCTGCAGACAATTTACAAAATTCCTGTCACAAGATTCGAAATTTATCTTTGGTGAGAAAAGATGCCAATTTGTCGAGACTGGTATTCAGAAATTTGAAGGAATCGATGAACCTTAATTTCACATAAGATTTCCAATCAGTTTTATCAATGATGCTTTTGACATTCTTTGTAAATGAAATATATTTTTCCTTGATTATTGGAAGCAATTCTACGCTTCCTTCGTACGCTGTAGCTATTTCCTTGATGATAAAATGCGAATCGTAACTGGATAAATTGTGGAAAACCACAGGAATACAATGCAAATTTTTGTAATTTAAGTTGCAATTTGAATGCGCATGACCCCTATACCGACCAGTCAAATGATAATGATCGCGTACCCGAGTATTGTCCGACGTGAACGGTTTTTCGCATATATGGCAATTCTCAGCGCTGTTAAATTTTTCCCACTCTTCCCGCGTTAAATCCGCCATAGGTATATTAGTGGATAAAATAGACTTTATGCTATGCACCAAACTTCTCAATTCCTCGGCGAACCACGCAATGCAGTCCTTATCGCGACGAAACTGATACATTGATGGCGAATCATTATACGAGCAGCGCACGTAGTACCCTATGCTAAATACTTCGTGACGCTGGTACGCGTATGTGGACGTTGTCAGGTCCCTGTCTGTCTTCTCAAGGGTGCACTCCAAGTCGGCAATACGCAACAAACGGCACTCGTTCCTTTCTGCTATAGTTCTTAAAATTCAGCCACTTGTCATCGTCACTGGGTAACCTGATCACACAGTCGTTCATCTCTTGACAGTCTACACCATGGGCTTCCAACTTTTCACTTGAACTAAAGTAGTGTAAACATCTGAAAAAATTTGTTTATATTATTCATAAAGAGCATAAATTATATTGTGCAATTTTATTAAAAATTTATATATACTGATTGCAAAAGTATTTCTTGTTTTCTTTTTTGCTAAGCTGTGAGCTTATGGGCGGGATAGATCTTTTATCCATGTAAAATGTCCCACGGTGTTGTCTCCTTGTACATATAGCAAGTTGACGTGTCTGTCCTTTTTCCTATCAGTAAGCCGTATCGGTAAAATTTCCTTATTCAATGCAATACACATTTATTGAGATATGACTTAAATGTTTAAATTTTTTCACTTGATTAAATGGAAATTCAATGTCATGTACGTTTAGTTCCGTCATATAATGAGGGTATGACGATTCTCGGCTTGCATTTCTTTTGGTCGGATGTAGAGCAGCCACCACTGACTATGCAAAACACGCATTGTCGTTAGATTCCACGTTAATCATCGCTCTTCAGTTTTATCTCTCGCGGCAATTGGATGTAACACCCCGCGTGCAGTGGATTATACTTATTTACAGTCAGTATACGCGATAACGCCCACCCACTGTCACGTTTCTGAAACTCATCCAAGGATGCTAGAATAGGCTCAATAACGCATAACTCCTCCCATTCATGTAAATCTGATGTACGAAAGAGTTCATAGTTTCTCGTGTTTACACTTTTATTCGCACGTTTGTCACCTGCTACAAATTCACCATTAAACATTATATTTATTTTGACATTGTCATGTTTTTGTATGACGGCCCGTACACGATCGATTACAATGTCTCTCGCATTTTCAAGAAATTGACGAGGCTCGATGTGTTTGGAATTTATTACCGCACTAGTTAATATGCGGTTAGCGAAAGCCGTATCTATCTCATGCCATCTGATTCCTGCACCTCTGTATCCAGCACCCACATGCATGAAAAGTTGGCATGTCAAGTTTATCAAATTTTCTAATCGCGCTATACGAACGATCAGCGATTGTTTGGCCCCGATTGATAATCGTTTACTTCGGCTATGTTCTTCCAGTGATTTGAGATATTCGTCGCATCGTTGCTCCCACACATCGTATTCTTCCTTCGAATTCAATCGAGCGGCTTGTTTCAACAGTTCCTGCTCCATGTCGTCCACTCAGATACTTTAAATGTTCGTTATCATTCAGTACATCACAATTGTTTGTAAATCATTTCGTGCAAATTGGGCACAGATTACATGGCATTATTTGATACAATGGATTTCTACATTCCTAACAAAAAGACTCATCGAGAAATATATATGAGTCTGTGTTATGCTTTTGAACAGCGAAGATGTGAAAATAAATCGGATAAATTTACGATGCACGATGAACAAAATTTTGCATGGTCCATATAATAAAACTGTATAATACACATCTTTTTCAACGTATCTAAAATATTAATTTCAGCTTGGTTTAAAACTTGATATATTTCTTCTTCAAGCTCATCCCTCATATCACTGTTGTAACAAGAATCATCCGAAAGAATTGCATCCGAGTCTGACATTTCTTCTTCATTGTCTTCTATCGCTTCATCGCTGTCTATTTCAAAGTCATCTTTTTCATTGGCTTCTACAGCTATCTCTTCAGCTTCTTGCAAATGCAAATGTCATCTATTGACCTGTTGTCACTTCGCATCTTGTCTATGACTACTGATTGAGTGTATATCAAACTTTTCTCTTTTTATACCCTCCTAATGCTGTATCATTTTGGTATAGTCAGCGTTTTTTCACACATGTTGCATTTTTCTTGTACGTGTTCACTGTTCTCATCGCGACGCCATTAACTTATACATAATGAATTTTGTGCCTCAACAACCATACATCGACGTTATATGAAAATTGCGAAATTTACATTTTTGACACGTGTTTGATAACAGCAACTATACATCAGTATTATTTCGCAAGATTTGCATTTTTTACACATGTTCAATGATTTCATGATTATCCTTGTGTTGTAGCTCAAAAGCTACCACGGTGCAAGCTTGCATTTTCGACTACATAGCAACGATCATGCCATGGGCTAGCGGAAATACAAGATTGCTGAAAACGTTGAAACTAATCCGCGAAGGCCGTGCGCGATTGACACAGCATTTACCATATATGTTCGATTTAGAGAAACCTTTCCACCAAAACTCGCGACAAGAAACACTATAAAAGCGCTCGTCTAATCGCCAATCGAGGAGATCGAAACCGAAAGTCATAGTCTAACGTCGTGCTGTCAATCGCGACACAAAAGCGACATCAAACGCAATCACGCCTTTCGAGAAGAATTATAAAGAGAACCTTCGAATAAACGTAAGTGATATCAAGATAAAATGTTGATCCGAAACCTGGAAGACTCCTGCTCTACTCTTTTTTTAAGTTCCTACTCTTAAGGCAAAAAGAATCCCGAAAATTACCTTGTTGCTTCGAGAGACACAACACTTGAGAAACAGTAACTATAGCAGCCGTATATCGGCGTTATTTGCATTTTTGACACGTACTTGATGATTTCATGAAGATTCTCCAAAATCCATTGACTTATACATAATGAATTTTGCATAGCAACAATCATACATCGACGTTGCGATGTACGAAAATTGCAAGATTTAGATTTTTTTTACACGTGTTCGATGAGATAATGTTATCCCGATTGTCTTGAAAAATATGATATAAATGGACTTATACATAATAAATTTTGTCACCGCAGCCGTACATCGATGCTATTAAAAAAATGTAAGATTTGCATTTTTTACACGTGTTCGATGATTTCATTGTTGAAAAAAAGTGGGAGGTATCTGTATTTAAACGAGATCTGGCATATAAAATGTATCAGTCGCTTTCCATTAATTATAAGCACTGTTGGCACTAGCAAGATAAATTACTATATTGCAAATGATCAAAATGAAGCATGCAAGAAACAACGTAATGAGTAAGTATTGATTAATAAATTTTTCATATATTTTTTACTTAATTGTTTTGTCTAGAGTGATTTGTATTTTTCTAGTTTTGATAAACCTCGTTATACATCTCGTATCCTGGGGCTAAGATTTGCGCTGACTGCCACAGCCTATAAATATTTGGATATTGGAATCAGTGTAGGATTGATGTCTTATGTTGAAATTATTCTTGGTGATAATCGAGGAAATCAGGTAATATTGCCTCATGCAACGTGGACAGCGTTGATCGAAAGACGCGAGAATGTGGAACGATTTTTACAGTCGCATATCGCCTCATTGCTCTCGATTCACGAGTTAATGATTGAACGTGTTAAGATTCGTGATGCAAATATTGTAAAATTAACATTACACGATACCTGTATGTACATGCAACCACAAACTGTACTATTTCTATTCGAAATTGAAACATGTGTAGAGCATGTATATTTCGAGTTATGTCAGAATACGCAAGGCGTTATTGAAAAATATAAGAGGTTCGTAAATACTATAAAAATTAATTGTATTATTGATAAGTGCGATGCAACTAAAATCTTGCATAAAGTTTCCAATAAAAATTCGCTCATTGCGAATTATTAGCTTTTACGATGAATAATATTTTATATAATGCGTTAACATAATGTACATATTACGAAGGTTATATCTGCCTCTCGCGTGTTTACCCGTGTTTGTAACAATTTTGGTCCTTCGAACCGGATCGACAGCAAGAAAACTTTATCTACAATTGGTGACTGTGAGAATCGTGCGATCATCATGTCAACTACTGACGAAGTTCTCTCTCAAACTCTACTTATTGGTTCAGTGCTTCGTGCATTGCCGAATTTTAAGAAATTGGGACATGCTAAAATGACTCCCGCGACCACAAAGCAGCGCCTTGCTACTGTGAAGGAAATGTTCCGCAAGTGTCTGGAGCTCCACGACAAAATCACGATGCTGGTTGACGAAAAAGTAAAGCAGTTTCACGCCTACTTCAAGGACAATCAATTTCTCCGTGCGAGGAAAGTTACAATGAAGCTGCTGACTACATGGCCGAAGTTCTCGAAAAGTATAAGCCGCCCCAACACACCGCCGAGAACGTAAGTCAACTTCATGATTCTTCTTCTTCGTCACATCGCATCTACCGAGGATAAACCTTCCTACGTTTGACGGAAGTTTCAAACAGTGGGTAACTTTTCGCGATAAATTTAGATCAATGATTCATGATGATTCATCTTTATCTGATTTGAAGCGTTTACATTATTTAACTTCATGTCTGAAAGGTGATGCAAGTAAGCCTCTAGACGACATCGACCTTGTCGAAACGAATTATGAGCTCGCGTGGAATCGTTTAATTTCTCGGTATGAAAATAGGCACAAACTGATTATATTCCGTTTGCAATCGCTGTTCAATTTACCGGCAGTTTCGTTCGAATCTTGTAAAGAGCTTTGCGCTCTTTGAGATCAAATAAATAAAATTCTTCATCCGCCAAAGAATTTAGGCCGTCCCGTCGACCACGGATGACATAATCGTTTATCTCATCTCACAGCAATTCGATAACTCTACAAAAAGGGCTTGGAAGTTCTAGCTCGGCAATTCTGTCGACTATCCGAAATATAAAGAAATTTACGAATTTCTCGAATCACGATATTGCTGACTCGACGCAATGGTTCTACCGCTTCAAAAGGATTCTGCGAAATCGCCGAAAAGTAAAACTATCGCGGCTCACTCAGCATCTACCGTGCATGTATCATGTCCGTATTGTAAGGCGAATCATTTGCTGTACCAATGCGCATCATTTCGGGATCAATCTCCTTCGCAACTATGACTTCGTGAAGAAATATAAACGTTGTATAAATTGTTTAAGCGCGAAGCATGCTTCCCTCAAGGACTGTAAAAGCTCTTACATCTTTAAGCGTTGCTATAAGAAACATCACACATTATTACATTTTGACACCGCGGAGGAATCGAACGATGGTACTCCGGATTCAATTCCTTTGTCGACACAAAGTGACACTAAAAAGAAGATTACTTCACATTTATTATCGAACTTTGTAGTAAGAATCAAATTCTGCTCGCAACTGCATGCGTACAAATCTCAAATCGGGGACAATCTCTGACCGTTCGTGCGCTCATTGATCAGGGCTCCATTGCTACCCTAGTTACCGAGTCGTTGGTACAGAATTTACGGCTGTTCAAATCGAATGTTTCGATTCGCGTCGTTGGAATCGAAGAGAAACATTCAACGGTGCGTCATGCGGTAATGATAATTACTCCTGCCTCCTGAGGGACCTGTTTACTCGACAACCGCGTTTATTCTTCCGTCACTTACTAAGTATATGCCGAGTCGTATCAGATCGAATTGCGACTGGAAACACATCTCAGGACTCGACTTAGACGATAAAGAACTACTTAATAATGATCTAATTCTAATTCTGTTAATCTAATAATTGGAGCTTAATTGGATTTATTCGGGCAAATAATTTTCGACGGCGTTCGTAAAGGTTTCGATCTCGAGCCCATAGCTTAAAACACGACGCTAGGCTAGATCATATAGTCCTGTCCCTACTGATCCAACTACTTCCGTAATTCCAATTCACATCTATCATACGATATTTGAAACTCTCGACACGGATCTACGGCGATTCTGGGAAGTTGAAGAAATTCCTCAGAGATCACACATGAGTGCTGAAGAGCAACAGTGTAACAAGCATTTCTTGCAAACTCATACTCGTGCGTCATGGATGTTACATCGTTAGACTGACCTTTCGGAATGACCCTCCTATTCAATTGGATGAATCTCGGTTTGCCGTACTGTCAAGCCTTAAACGTATAGAGCAACTCTTTAAACATCAACAATCTAACGCGATCGAATACAAGACATTCTTGGCTGAATATGAAAGCCTAGGTCACATGGCTTCTGTTCCCGTGTTTGAGTCAGCTGTTGACGATTCACAATGTTATTGTCCCGCATCGCGCTGTTCTTTGAGACAGTAGTGCAACAACACGCCTACGTGTTGTTTTTAACGCATTATGCCGGACATCTAACGATACTTCTTTGAACGATCATTTGCTAATTGGTCCAAAACTTCAAACCGATCTAGCCGCAGGCCTCCTTAGATGGCGACAATTTCAGTACGTATATACAGCCGACATCGCAAAGATGTATAGAAACATTTGGGTAGATACCCGTGATACTGATTACCAGCGTATAGTCTGGCGCGCAAGTCCCGCTATTACGGACTATCGTCTTCTCACTGTAATTTACGGTACCGCCTCAGTGCCTTATTTACTTCGTGTTCTAAAACAACTCGTAATCGATGAAGGTGCACCTTTGCCACTGGCTCATTCCGTCTTGGACGTTCAAACCTATGTTGATGACTGCGTATTCGGCGCTGATGACAAAATTCTCGCCATTCATACTCGCGATCAATTAATCACGTTATTCGAATAGAGTGGCTTTCGATTGCGCAAATGGGCCAGCAAATGTTCCGCTCTTCTCGTGAACATCGATCTCTCCGATCATGGCTTGGCCTGCAACAAACCGTTTCAAGTTGACGAGAGCGTGAAAATCCTCGGTATTACCTGGATTCCGAATTCCGACATATTCCAATTTCAAGTATCTCTACCAAATAGCTCTTAATCAACGAAACGTGCAATTCTGTCAATTATTGCTCGGTTTTATGATCCGTTAGGGTGGATCACTCCCGTTATCGTCACAGCCAAGATTTTAATGCAACGACTCTGATTGCTTAAATGTGACTGGGATGACCCCCTTCCGACGGATTGTTACGATTCATAGTTAGAGTATCATGCTCAGCTACCGTGTCTTGAGAGGCTGCAACTTCCACAATGGACGATTTCCGGTTCAGACATTATGCACATGGCTTCTCGGATGCCTTGACAAAAGCCTACGCTGCTGTTGTTTACCTTCGTCTTATCCATGTTGACAGTTCTGTTACCGTCTCTCTTCTCGTCGCGAAGTTGCGCCAGTCAAAACGATGACCGTTCCACGACTCGAATTATCGGCTGCTCATTTATTCTCATCCAATTCGTGCAATCCACGCTCCATATCAATACCGTTGATTGTCACTGCTGGACAGATTCAACGATCACTCTCATCTGGTTGAGTCAGTCTCCATCGCGTTGGAAGATGTTCGTTGCAAATCGCGTTGCTGACATTCAAAAGCTTCTTTCTACGACCAAATGGCGTTTCGTTCCTTCGGAAGAAAATCCTGCTGACTGTGCTTCATGTGGTTTGGCCGCAGAAGAAATTCTCAATTTCCACCTTTGGTGGTCGTGGTTAATACGTTCAATAAAACATTGGCCCAATCCACGCTTTCCATCGAATCATATTGTGCCTCTTAAGGAGCATCATTCACATATAGTTTCAAAGGAACACAAGTCATTCCTCGCTAGGACCTGGCCGATCGCTTTTCGTCGTGGCCTCGTCTGCTACGCGTAACAACGTATGTTACTCGCTTTACAAAACGAGCTCGGAGAATAAAATTCCTAGTGTCTCGAGTACAAGAAACGACAAGAACTCGTCTGATTCTGTCTCGTTACAAACAGACGAGTTACAATATGCATACCTTTTTTGGATTCGTATAATACAATCTGAAAGCATCCGAGACGATATTTTTAGTTTCAAACATTCCCGCTCTCTGGCAAAATCCAGCTCGTTGGCATCCCTCTATTCTTATTTAGATTTCGATGGATTGCTCCGCGTTGGAAGAAGACTTCGGCATTCCCGAATCCCGGAAGTAATGAAACATCCCATTATCTTGAAATCTCATCCACTTCTGTCTCTCATTATTGGGCATCATCACTTAAGAACATTACATGAAGGTCCACAACTCACTCTCGCATCATTACGAACGGAGTATTGGATCTTACGCGCTACAGTTCGCGCCGTTCTTTATAAATGTGTTCGATGTACACGTGAAAATGCAAAAATACCGTCCGAGCTTATGGATGATTTACCGGAGGCTAGAGTTAATCGATCCTCTCGCGCCTTTGTTCACACAGATGTCGATTATGCAGGTCCACTCGCTGTGCGAACCGCGTCAGGCTGAGGGCATAAAGCACATAAGTCCTATGTAGCCTTATTCGTCTGTTTAACAGTAAAAGTTATTCATCTCGAATTTGTTAGCGATTATAGTTCCGCTAATTTCATCGCTGCGTATTAGCGATTTGTCTCCCGCCGAGGACTATCGACGTCAATGTATTCCGACAACGAGACGACATTTCACGGCGCAGATCGAGAGATGACCGACACCTATTTCAAAACTATTCGTGAGCCAAACTTTATAAATAAACTCGCTACTGATCGAGTATCCTGGCAGTTTCTGCCCCCATCGGCGCCGCATTTCGGTGGTTTGTAGGAGGCAGGCGTGAAAAGCGTTAAGCATCACTTAAAGCGATGCATCAGGAATCAAACGCTTACATTTGAAGAGATGACGACGCTCCTTTGTCGTGTTGAATTGTGTCTAAATTCTCGGCCTATTGCCGCGATTTCCGAAAATATTGACGACTATCGACCGTTAACGCCTGGTCATTTTTTGATCGGCACCTCCCTTATTGCGCTACTGGAACCGAGTGTACTTGGTTTGAACGAGAACCGCCTTTTTCGATGGCAGCTCGTTCAATGCGTCACCGAAGGTTTTTGGAAGGTATGGTCAAGCGATTACTTGCACACCTTACAGCAGCGTCCGAAATGGCGCATTGTACAGGGATTAGCTCAAATTGGTCAGATTGTTCTCATGCGAAACCCCCTTGCGCCACCGTGTCAATGGGAACTCGGCCGTATCACAGCCTGTTATTCCGCCCAAGACGGTTTGACCCGCGTTGTCACGGTTAAAACAAGTTGATCCGAATATCAATGATCTATTACCAAATTGAGTTTTCTTCCAATTGACATTAACGTTGAAAGTTCAAAAGATTGCTGCATGGCGGGCGGAGTCAATTAAGCTATCAGCTATGATACGGTTGTGATCGATTCCGACTCAATCTTTAGATATTAAGTTTACATTCTAATTGCGTTTCCTGACTACAATTTGTATTGTGTTGAGTCGACCTTATTACCTTTCGTTACCCTATGTATAGGTATTAATGTTATGTCGAATGTTTACACATTCGAAGCGGGCGATATGTTTCGGAATCATACATTTCATTACAGAATATTCCTATAGCGAGCGTTATTATATACGTATGCGAAACACGTGCATCGAGACGTATCTCGATGCACGTGTTTCGCACGTACTTTTTATAAGTCACACGCCTGATCGTCATATTCCGAATTTCCGACAGGATGATTGTTTCCGTACCGTTGCGAAAACGTTTTAGATTCCGTGCGACGCTCGGTTAATCCACAACGTTGCGAATCTCATATTTCCGTCTCGTCTCACAATGCCGCCTTCTTGAACGTTTACACTTTGATTATGGCCGATCGTAGTGCGTTAGGCCATTATCAAAGTGTAAACGTGTCGTTACCACCAAACATTTTCGCCTACCGTGCCAATAAGATAAATAAATTGATGCATTCTATAAGGTGCTATTGAGTAGTCAAGAGAATTTTCCGTGCCCGTCGAACTTTCTGACAAGGTTGCATTAGCCTCTCACGTGTTTACCCGTACACGTAACAATTACGAAAAAATATATTAGTTTAAAAACATTTATAATCTATTTCTTTCTTCCCGAAGAAAATCATTTTAATTGTAAGTTACTGCAAGAAGATACATGTTAGAAAATCGCATAAATCTCGAAGATGGAAAGCTGGTGGGAAGACGAAGACGTAAAGAGCGGATGGGTGCAAAACGCGAATGGGTGGAAGAGAGTGAGAGAACATGAAGATGAAAACGTATGGGATTTAATATCTGTTGTGGATTATCGATAGACTCAAGCCATCTATTGGCTAAACTATAGAGCGACAAGCTCGTTTTCTATTGGCTATTAGACTGCCGTAGAATATTTTCTCTCAATATGTATCTCTATGTACTTTTGATTTTTTTGTGTTCTTCTTGTCTTCTTCCCGCTTTATTATTCAGAAAGTTCTGTTCGTTGTATAACTTTTATAATAAATACGTTCTTCTGTAATTTTCTCTATAAGGCTGAGTTCATTCATTTATACAAGCAACAGGTTATGGGCCCAGCACGCTTCCACTGCGCCTATATATTGAGAGAGATCCTGTTGATCGAGAACGTTGAGAAGAAGGACGATTCTGCACAGGTTAAATTGTGGAGGTTTGCCGAAACGAAAGTACCAATGTTAGAAATGGCTGCTCAATCAGAAATTGCCACGATTGAAAAGTTGGCAGGTGACGATAACTATTTCTTTTGGAAGGTTATGATTGGGGCAATGATCTACGAGAAAGATTGGTCAGAGGTTATCTTAACGGCACCTACAGCAGAAAAATCTGGAAAGCCTGAATGGAAGAAGATGAACCAGCATGTTCGCAGTCTCATTCTTCGAACCATAACCAAGAATGTCATGAAACATATAAGCGGTCTTGACAATGCATTCGAAATGTGGACGTATTGGCAAAATCAGTACGGTAAGGAATCGAATCAGCGAAAATGTCGAATTTTCAGGAAGCTGTGTTCGGTTCGAATGCAGGAAGACCAGACGATCGATGACTACGTTGGTGAGATAAGACAGCTACTGACTCAAAGCTGCGAAGGGCAAAATTGACGATCAACATGTCATAGCAATTATTACCTCAGGATTGCCAAGCAGTTATTTACACTGGTGTAACTCGTGGGATCAGCGTGACGATGACAAGCAAACGTTGGAGGAATGCTTTGCGGCTCTCAAGAATGCAGAATTTCGTTTCGTGGATAACGATGACACGCAGGCGCTGTCCGCATCAAGGAAGAAAAATTTTCACAACAAAGAGAAGCAATCACGACGATCTAAAGAAGAAAAACACTCCAGTTCCAGTGGGAGAGCGTCGGAATCCAGACAAAAGGGTAACAAGACCGTAAAATGTTACAGCTGTGGTCAACTTAGCCATTTTAAATCTGAATGTCTAAAGATAAAGAAATCGGCAGAAAATTCAGATGAAGTAGTGGCAGTACTTGGTTTATCTGAGGCAACGATGGCGTTAGAGGCAAATTGTACATTCAGCAGTGAAACTTGGATTGCAGATAGTAGTGCAACGTTTCACATGGCATACGATCGGAAGATGTTTATGACTCTGGATGAAAAGCGAAGTGGGGAGCTGATAACTCTTGCTGATAATCGTCAAGTCAAATCAATGGGCATCGGTTCTGTTCGTGTAAAGACCTGGATTGGTTCAGGATGGCAAAACCTGATGATCACAAATGTACGTTGAGTACCCGAATTGAAGAAAAATTTATTCTCGCTGATTGTCGTAATGGAACGAGGAATTGAAATAAAATTGACAAATGGAAACGTCAAGATGTTTTTCAATGACCAGCTCATCGGTATTGGTACCAAGGATGGAGGAATTTTGCGCATGAAATTTAAAACTATTTGGCTAGCGGAAGTGAATGCAGCTGAGGGACAGTCGCTTAAACTTATGCATGAGAAACTGGGACATGCATGCATTGAAACGATAAAGAAAATGGCAGAAAATAGTGCAATAGATAATTTAAAACTTAATGACAAGTCAAAATTCTTTTGTGAGGCCTGTGAATACGGCAAGCAGGCCACTATGAGGGTACCCATCGGTCAGTAAAGATACCCAGAAAGACTGAGCCAGGTGAGATGATTCATAGCGACGTTTGTGGAAACTTCGACGTCGAGGGACTTGGTGGAAAATACTATTTCCTACTACTGAAGGATGATGCAACAGAGTATCGAACTGTATTTACCTTGCGTAACAAAGAAGAAGTCGCCGAAAAGGTTATCGAGTTTCTCCATTTGGTACGTAATAAATTTGGTCGTGAGATACAGGTTTTTCGGTCAGACAATGGAGAATTCGTGACATCAACATTGATAAAAGAGTTCAAACGGCGTGGAATTACTTTTGAGACATCAGCACCCTATTCTCCTCAGCAAAATAGGAAGGCTGAAAGAGAGAACAGAACCTTGGTAGAATCTATGCGATCAATGCTCTATGGTTGAAACTGTCCAAAGTTTCTGTGGTCAGAAGCCATATTAATGGCTGCACAAGTTCGTAATCGAGTTACTACAGAGAAGAGTGGTAACAAGACGCCATTTGAGCTCTGGCACGGAAGAAAACCTAGTATGAAGAATCTTCATGTATTCGACTCCAAGTGCATGGCTCAAGTACCGAAGATATTTAGGAAAAAGCTCGACAAGAAGGCAATACCAGGAATCTTCGTGGGATACAAAGACAATTCGGACAATTACAAAGTATTCGATCTGAAGTCAAGAAAATTGCAGGTAGCTTCGATTGTATCTTTCGATAAAGTTAAAGATGGTGATTTCAAGTTCGACCATGCAATTCTTGAAGTGGGAGAATCAACTAAACTGATTACTGCAAATGAAGATATTTGTAACAAGATTGCAGAAGAAGATAATCAGGATCAGTGCAACCATGAAGAACATTCATCACGCCAAGATGACTCAAAACTAGAGGATAGTAAAGCATCTGAATTGGTCAAACCGTCGACGAGCAACCAACGAGAAGGATTACGCGATAGAACAACAATCAAGAAACCAGAACGTTATGCAGCATTCATGGCTGTCGCCGAACCAAGATCCTATCAAGAGGCTGTAAATGGATCTAATGCAAATGAGTGGAAGGCAGCGATACTTGAAGAAATTAATGCTCATAACAAGAATAAGACATGGTTTACGTCAGATATACCGAAGGATCGTGAACCCATTTCGTGTCGCTGGGTATTCAAAGTCAAGCAAGTACCTGGTGAAGAGAATCGTTTGAAGGCAAGATTAGTTGCTCGTGGTTTTACGCAACTCAAGGGAGTAGATTATGAGGAAACTTATGCTCCCGTTGTACGGTACGATACTTGTCGTGTCTTATTTGCAAAAACAGCAATGGAAGATTTAGAAATGATCCAGTTCGATGTGAAGACGGCCCTTCTGCATGGTGAATTGCACGAGGATATTTGGATTATGCTACCGGATGGACCATGGCCAAACAATGAACGTCTCATGAAGTTAAACAAAAGTTTGTATGGTCTTAAACAGAGTCCGAACTGTTGGAACCGTAAATTCGATAATTTACTGAAGAGTTTCGAAATGAAACAGTCACCGGCTGATGATTGTCTTTATATAGGCCAACGAAATGGTGAAATCATCTATTTATTGTTATACGTAGATGATGGATTAGTGATCAGTAAATCTAAGCTTATTCTAAATAGTTTTCTCAATGACTTAATGAATACCTTTGAAATTAAAGTTTGCGAACCCAGATATTTCATTGGTTTTGAAATTGAAAGAAATAGAGCTAAGAAGAGTTTGAGATTACATCAGTTTGAATATATTAATAAGCTTGTTAACAGATTTCAGATGAACGACGCAAAAGAATTATCGGTACCCATGGATCCAAATGTACGTTATTCAAAAGCAATGGGTTCGACGACAATTAAAGAAAAAGAAGAAATGAAGAATAAGCCATATAATGAACTCTTAGGATGTCTTCAGTTCGTCGTAAATTTAACAAGACCGGACATTGCATTCAGCGTTAATATGCTAAGCCGCTTCAAGTCAAATCCAGGTGAATCTCACTGGATAGCAACAAAGAAGATTTTGCGTTATCTCAAGAAAACAGCGGATCTTGGAATCGTTTATCGTCCCTTGTCAAGTAAGGATAACTTTAACTCATTAATTGCCTACAGTGACGCAGATTGGGCTGGAGATCAAGATGATCGGAAAAGCACAAGTGCTTATGTAATGATGTACCAATCACGGAAATGGACCAATCACGTGGGCATCAAGAAAACAAGGAGCTAATGCCCTTTCTACCTTAGAAAGTGAATATATGGCAGCAGCAAGTGCAGTACAAGAATTGAAATGGCTGCGTCGGCTGTTCGCGTCTATTAGAAGAAGTAACGAAGAATCGGTGGTACTTCGATGCGACAATCAAGGAATGATTAAATATAGTGCGAATACGGAACAACATCGAAGAACGAAGCACATAGATAACAAATATCATTTTGTCAAGGACGAGGTAGAAAGTGGACGAGTCATCATGGAGTATGTGTCGACAGAAGAACAACTCGCTGATCTTCTGACCAAAGCACTTCCAAAAGGAGTCTTTATTAAATTCAAAGACATGTTGGGACTTGATTCGAGTCTCTCGAGTGGGAGTGTTGTGGATTATCGATAGACTCAAGCCATTTATTAGCTAAACTATAGAGCGACAAGCTCGTTTT
This sequence comes from Tetramorium parvispinum, assembly GCA_011638315.1. NCBI lineage: Eukaryota > Metazoa > Arthropoda > Insecta > Hymenoptera > Formicidae > Tetramorium > Tetramorium parvispinum. The sequence continues at coordinate 20,908 of VBVR01002567.1, forward strand.
CTATTGGCTATTAGACTGCCGTAGAATATTTTCTCTCAATATGTATCTCTATGTACTTTTGATTTTCCTGTGTTCTTCTTTTCTTCTTCCCGCTTTATTATTCAGAAAGTTCTGTTCGTTGTATAACTCTTATAATAAATACGTTCTTCTGTAATTCTCTCTATAAGGCTGAGTCTATTCATTTATACAAGCAACAATATCTAAGATATGAAAATGATTAGTGTCATTTTTTGAACACGCGACGTCTTCGCGGTATCTTTTTTCGAGATTGCGATAGAGTCATATACATTGTACTATATAAGGGAGTTGTTACAGATCTGTTGTGTAAAATTTTGTGAGTCCTCGCGTTGAGAACGTATAATGTGGTTTGAAGACTCCTTAATTAAGAGTAAGTAATTCTTATTCTTTTTATATATAATACTTTATTAGATTCGCGCATAGATACTAAACCATGTTTTTTTTTCTATTTATTAGATGGAATCTAATATGGAATTGTTCGATGGCGTTCTGCCAGCTGAACATCCAGAAACATATTCAGGGATTCTAAGAACATTATGCATTAATATCGATCGCATAATATATATATGCCTAGGCGCATGGAAGCAGAAATTATGCGTCCAATACTTCTACGATAGAAGCCCCAGCTCGAGGCGGCATTTCCGGCGGTGAAATGATTGGCATTCAGTGTCAACTTACATGAACCGGGCCTTAGTTGACTCTCTAAAATACCGCGATTGCGGCGAGGTACTTATTGCAACGACGGGGTCGGCAGCCGAGTGTCGACATTGCATTACAGCATCAAGAGGCACGGTAGTGTCTCGAGCGCCAAGTTACGCGCAGCGTGGTGCCGAGACACGGCCGTGCCTCTTATACGCGAAACGTCGTAT
>VBVR01002568.1:0-21799 GCA_011638315.1 Tetramorium parvispinum
AATTATATATATATATATGTATAAAAAACATTTTTTTATTAAATGATTATCTCTATGCATAGTTTATAATATTATAACAGAAACGTAAGAAACACACAATTTTAAGTACATGTACGAAATGCTATTCTCGAATAACATATCTTTTGAATAATAATATAATGAATAATAAATAAAGCTTATAATTTATGTAGCAAACCCGATATTCGTGATTAGTTCTACTCGAAAACTTAAGGGAGCTTTTCATTGACATCCGCATATTAGGGCTACATGATGGAAGGTAGCATGACGGAAGCTTCTCTAGTAGTAGAACAGTATTTACGGAGCTTTCCGACAGTCGCCCGACGTCCCGACGCTGTAGCAGGAAATCATATCGCGTCGCCATTACCGTAATAACTTTAAGCTGACGTACACATAAATCCGCGAAATTTAAACGGAACGAGACTATATTAATTTAGTAGTATGACTCGGCTCATTGAAATTGATACAAGTGAAAAAGAAAAATCTATAATCTGCCAAGCAATATGTTGCCAATATATACACGCAAACAGCGTAACTAATGTAGTTAATGTACTTCACAGTAATTTTACTTCGACATATAGATGTATAAATATATAAATTAAATTTTTTTTTAAAAGTCATGAAAGATGAGTCATGGATCAAGCTAAAAAACAAGCGCAATTCCAGACTGAAAATTAATCGCTGATCGAACGCACCCAACTCGCACGACGACGTGAACGAGTGTCTGTTGCGTAACGAAACTAATTTTATTACATCGCACTCGCCCGTTTGTTCCTGCGTGCGAGGACACAGGACGCGAAATGAATAGTGATTCCATGCGGAACGGACATAATAAATACATGATCGACTATCGACGCACGTACGCATGCACGCGAACTTGGGGCGCGCCTCTCGCGCTCGTTCTTTCCTTTTCTCGCGATCGTTTTAACACGCTCCCGACGAGCAACATCCGACCGAATCAATTTCCGGTAATCCGCGACCGGTGGCGTGTGCGATTCTTTTATCGTCGCAACGCGACGAAAAACGCTCCTCTCCCGAGGTCGCTTTCGGTAGCGTGACCGTCGGCCACCGCTCCTTTTTGTCGTTCCGCGGCGGAACGATCGCGAACGAGCGAGCGGGGCACGTAAACCTTTTTGTCGATCACGTTAATGCTCGTGATTAAAGGTGTACGTATGCCGCGTAGTGGTACCGTCCGCAGAAACGACATTTGCAAACGGAACCCGCATACGGGATTAAGGTGACACAAGAAGATACTGCCGCTCGCATTACGTTCCGCTCTTTTGCGGAGCACCGAGGAGAACCGGTTACAAAAAAAAAGAATTAAAAGAAAAAAGAATAAAATACGCTTGTGACATTTAAGGAATATAATGTAGTAACGAAATCGTATCTCCGGAACGGCATACTGTCGATATGCAAAAACGTGATGCCAAGTGAAAAAATAATCTCTGAGATATCGCTGTATTGATGGGGCCCATACAACGTTCTCTGCCACGACACGGACTTGCATGCCGAAAGTCCACCGTCGTCAAATGCATCGTTATGTATCAAACCGAGACTGCGATATCAAAGGAGATATTATACCAACCAGCCTTTGAAAAATGATAATTTCATTTAAACACGGGTTGTTCAAAGAAGGCAGATAAACGAAAGTAGATGCAATTGATGTGGCACTTAAACGCCACGTGATTAAAGAAAATCAAGATCCACTCTATTTGTCGAGCTCCGTCGAATGCCACGGCGACTTTTCAATGTCACAGTAACACGTGATTTTCACAAAAATAGTTCGCGACGTGACATTCCTGCATTACAAGTAATTACGTGCAACTGATTTTTTTTAGTGCAACGATCACCCGGAAATTCTTCCAGGATCGATGCGCGATAAATAGTGTATCGAGTAAAACGAGTATCGCAGGAAGTAATCCTAATTCCTTGAAATGCTTGAAATATCGACCGAGTATTTTTTTAAATGTAAAGCTTGTCGTCCATCCAGTCTTCTTTGCGAATACGCGCGTAGGGTTTTATGGGCGCGTATGCACAGCCGATGTCGAGGCGTTTGATGAATGGTTGCATAAATCAGTTAAACACACGTTTAATTCGCTGCATATAAATATCGGACAACGGCCAGAAACGAGATACGGTTCGCCCCGGTAAAATACACTCTGGCAGGTACCTTGTGTCCGTGAGCTAATGCAACTTGGATACCCGGCGAATCTGCATGCGATCCGATCTTTTAATTAATCGGCCATCGCGCGTCGCACAGCCGTAAAATGCGACGAGGCTGCGTTAATCGTTTAATATAATACACAATAATTGGCGCGGTAAACGGGCGCGAGCGGAAAGGTTTTTAAAAAAAACGCGCGCGCAGATAAGCCTCTGTCGACAAGCGTGCCATGTAATGAAGACATCGATATCGGCGCAAACGTAGCGCCATGTTATAGCTGTCGCGGCTTGTTTCGAAAGAAGATTATGAGGTTCGTTAAGCATGCTCGTTAAGAGACGCCGCTAAAATTTGGAAATAAGCAGCACTAATAAATTATTAAATTGAAATTATCAGTCGAGAATGTGTTTCGTGCAACGGTTCCTCGTCGCGCATTACGAATCATGGCAAAGCGCCGGTATCGTAATTCCGTGTGAATGCAAGCACTTTAGCTCCAATAGCGATTTTATGAGAATTTAACACGTCATTCAAGATTACGATTGATCGTGTATTAACACTCCGCTGCTCGGTTCTTTCAAACAAACGTTCCGATTAGTTTTTATAAATATTAATACTCTGCCCAATTACTATTCAAGAGTCTTAATAATTATATAACAATTATACGTTGTTGCAATTATAAAAAATTTTTAAAATACTTTAATATTATTGTTATTACAAGATAGATTAAAAATGTTTTAAAGTTAATTATATAATTTCTTTTTTTTTCTACATGTGCCGCATCTTTCAGTAATAATACTAATAGTGTATGAAATTATCTAAAATCTTTTCTCTTAACAATTTACACTCTGAACTCAAGCTATAACGTGCAATGAAAATTATACGTTTAGTAAATATTTTTGTGTGCCGCGAAAACCACAGAGTAAACGAGAATTGCATGCCTTTGCTCACTCGACATACCACTTTAACTCAATTTGCAGAAAATTACTAATTGCGCACCTGCAGACCTTATTACGCAACCCGCCGACAATCAGGTCCACCTGATTCGCGTACTCGAGGTTCGCATAGTGAATACAAGACCCCCCGATGTTAGCCGGCATTAATTAACGCAGATTATCAAGCACGGACAACCGATAAATTTCGCCTCATCTCTCGGGTAGCATGCTTAACACGACGCACAAAAGCATCGAATCTCAAGTGAAAGGCCACGCCGGTAACATGGCCGTCACAAAGTCGAACACGAAGGGCGGCGTGCTCGGTTCTCAATTTTCAATCTATTACTGAAGATGAAATCTTTCTGAGTTGAGCAATGGCCGCCGTTTATCGGCGCAGATTATCGGGCCCCTGTGGCCGATAAAATTCGCCGCGCTTTCAGTAGCGTCCTTATTACGTGGCACAAAGCCGGCACAGATCCCTGACGGGGGAGAGGGTCCTGCATCCGTTAACATGGTGACTATAGGACACGTGGAGGCAGCAGTTTTAATGAAGGTTCTCCCTTCCTTCGCGAGAGATATACGCAGTCAGGATACTTGGTGCGCATTCTACCCGGCGGCGAAAAAATAAATAAAAATCCGTGTACGGCGGATGGGGGCGGTGAGAGGCGAGGAAGCGAGGAGTAAAAAATTAGCAGCGCGTTTCGAGCTGCGCAATAATTCCGGAGGCGCGTGTTATTCGCGGCGGACCGCCGTTTTCTTTTTAGAAATTTATGAGCGCAACGACTCTCGCACGGCCGCCGCAAGGTAAATTTAACACGAAAAAAAAAAGATTGAAAAAAGAAAGAAAGAGAGAGAGAAGAGAAGAAAAGAGGGAAGGGAACGGGGGAAAGGATCAATGTCTGAGGAGAGGACGTAAGCTTGCCTGGTAAGCGGGCACTTGCCAGGAAAGGCGAAGGACAGAAAACGACGAAGGCGAACATCCGCGCCGACTTGCAGATTTAAAGGTCGCAAGAAGGCGCGCAAGAAACGGGAATAACGATCGGCTCCAAGTTGTAGTCGCGCCGAAACTTCTTGCGCGCAATATAAAATAAAAATCACGGCCACGTGCACCGCCGCCGCGTTCGCGGACTGTCACTTCTTATGCGTCCCGTGCGCAGTCGTGCCGCGTGATTTTATCCTTCGCGAAAAGGTTCCACGTAACGTCACGGCGATTATTCTTACGACGGAATGGAATGTGAACGCGATCAACTTCCATTTCGGTTAGCGATAATGGAAATTAAAGTAATTGACATCATTATATCGGTATCAGTAATGTGTTATACAATCGCGCGGCGGTAATTTCTTTTTCTGCGCATTTGGTTGGAAGTTTGAGCGAAAGGCTGCATTACCTACCTGCACATGGCGGAAGTGCAATATCATGTTATTTCGAGAGATCGTGATTTCGGGACGCGGCCGTGATTCTTATTATACGGGTGTCCCGACACAGTCGAAACGCGACGAGAGATCGTTAACCCGCTTTTTGTCCATCTTCATAAAGCATTTAGCTGCACGACTCGATATTCTCCTTTCGACATATCACTCCTTATTACTTATCTTTAATGTAATATCATTTATGTGCCAATAACAATTATTATCGCATTTCGATTTATATAAATCGTAAATTCCTATCAATTCTCTCAAGTCGACGAGTTAGCTTCGATTAAATTATTTTATAACCTTTTAATTTTTAAGATTTATCTTATCGTCTAACGATAATTTCTATCTCTCTCTGTCTGATAGATCTGTATATATGTATAGTACCGAGAATATATAGCTTGATCAAAATTATAGTACTTAAAATTTTCTTCGGGAAGTATATGTTCAAATATGTGATGAGTGAACTACGATAAAGCATGAACTGCGCAGTAGCTCACTCGCTGCCTCGCCGTTAATGATGATAATAATGCTGAGTAGAAACGATGAAGCAGCGGCGAGAAGTAAAAATAGAAACACGAATGACGGTGATAATAATGATGAAGATGAACACGGGAAAAGAGAAAGGGGCCAGAGTCAGACGACGTGAAGCCGAAGCCCCAATGCGTCTCAAAGTCGAACAAATAGAAAACAAAGGTTCAGTGTGTGGAAAGGGGGAGGGGGCACGGAGAAGGGAGGCAAGGGGCCCGAGGAGGAAAAAAGAGGGGCAAAAGGTGGACGAGAGGCCTGAAAGATTCCAAGCGATTGACCAATCCCAACGAAGGGACGATCGCGGAGGTGTGGTACGATCCCTTGACGTGAACCTCTCTTGTTTCGTCCCAACCAATCGCGATATGGCGGTGATCTCGGCCCGTTTCTCGCCGCTTCAATTGCGCGACGTACTCTCGCAAAGTATCGCAATAGTTTACCGCTTTCAGTAGCAAAAAATGCTAGCGTACTCCAGTGAACATTGCGCCAATGAGGTAACGAGTGCCACAAATACGCGACATTAGTTCGTAATGGAGTGAATAAACAAATTTAAATATATCATATTTACATTGATGATTAGAATTTTAAAATTAAAAATTTTTTAAATCTTAATTTTATTAGGATTTAAAAATTAGAAATTTTATCAGTACAGGAAAATATCGCTGTATCAATAAGAAATTATTGAATAAAGAATTATTAAGTAATTTCAAGCGATGCAATGTAAATGCATTGATTAATGATTCATTAATGGCATAATTAGCAAATACATAATTAACAAATAAAAGGTGATACCCGAGCTTCACAAAGTATGCGTATTTACGTTCTTTAAAAGCAATCGCAAAACACGTTTCGTTTTCTTGGCGTGTCACCAATATCGAGGCAAAAATCCGTTTCACAGTTTCGAAAGCAGCAACCCCTGCCGTTCACTTTCTCTCGTTGTAAAAGGGGCCCTAATTTTTGTTGCGCGCTGGTCCCGCCCATATTCTCCCGTGTCTTCTCTTCCCTCGTTCATCGTTTTACATTATGCACTTTACGCGGTGCACCTGTACACCGTGGGTCCCCGAAAGCACACAATGCCACTTGTCCCGACGTGCTACCCTCATATAGCGTTAACAGACGACAATGGCACCCGAGGGTTATACCAGATTGTCCCTACTCTGCGCCAATGAATTGTGACGCTTCATTTAAAAGAAAAAGAAGGATCGTCATATATAGTAGAGAATAACTATGAAACTGCGTCTAAGAAACGAACGAAAATTTTACGACACAAATATATCCGCATAGAATATACTTGAAAATTATACAACATAGTTAATTATTTTAGATATATATATATATCTTTGTGTTAAGATGCCTTCGATATGCATAATTATATAAAGTTCAAAGCAAAATTTATGCAAATACAGATTAGATTATTAAACTTAAGATTTACTTGACAGAAATCTCTCTTTTTCTTTCTCGATTGATTTCCGCTAGAAATTTGATCAAAAACGCAATGATCATGTTATCCATAAAGACGAATGTTTGCAAATGATAATAAAAAGTCTTAATAGGATATATGTGTATAAATTGAAATGAAAGAAAAATATATTAAATATGCCTATGCGTGCTTTCGCCGCGACCTCGAACAAGATTTTTCTGTTGCACGACTGCGGAGAAATATCGTCGAAGGATTGGATTTCACCGTCAAAAAGAAACGTCAAAATTTCGCAAGAGAAACGAATAATATATCATGTTAAGACAGGCGAGAATTGCATTTATGGTTATTATTATAATTGAGACCGGCAAGCGTAATATTTATCATTTTATTATCGCAATTAAGATATAATGTTCTCGGCACATCTGGGCATATAATTATAAGTAGCAAAAAGATGTATACATGTATATGTGCACGTTGTAATATTCTCGAAATTGATTGAAGTCATTAAAAAAAAAATCAATAAACAAATCGGCATTCAATAAATGACGTATAATTATAGAGAATAATGAGTGTGGATGAGAGAAATCTTTTCTTTACATGCCTTGGAAATGATCTCCCTTCAAAAGACACTCATACATTCTCTGGACATTCTATCATGATTAGTCGGCCCATGCATCGAGTATTTTTCCACTCTTTCTCTGCTATGACACCCCTCCCATGACACTCTTTAGATATCGACAAGTCGTGTTCGTCGAAGATTATGTGCACGTAGAGTGTATCTCTCTCGTGGCAGACCGAAAATATCTAAAAATAAATAAGCGTGCCCGGCCCCCTGCCCCGTACCCGCGGTGCACACGTGTGCCGTCGGTGGTGAGAGGGTCAAAGACGGAGCGGGGAAAAGAGGGGAGTTCGGGGAGGCAGGACGAACAGAGGAAAGATGAGGCGAACGTGAGTCTCGGCGTGGGAATAAGCGGCAGGTGCGCGACGGCGCTACCGGGGAGCCACTTGTGGGGGCACAATTCCCCCTACGGGCCCTCTCGGTGGGCCCATTCTCTCCCTTCGCCCCCTCGAAGTGGTGCCCCTGTCCAGGATCCCGAAGTATGATGCGGCCCCACTTCGAGCAGCACTGTATATAAAGTAATCAGAAAGTATTGCACGTGTAAAGTCGATCGGGCCCGATCGAGAGCGAGCCGGTCGATAACCCTTGCGGGTCTCCTCACCGGGCCCCGAATGATGAATCATAAACGCGGACGAACGCCGGTGATAGATGACGATAGCGATGGCGACAGCGGAGAAAGAAGCAAACGAGAAGGAAGGATAAGATGCATGTTGAAAACGCAGAAAAAAGTTTCAGAGCGAAAGATTTCACAGATGTTCATTCGGAAATTTCAGAAGAAAAGAAGATAATTAAAAATTATTTAGGAAAAATAAAATAAAATGCAATAATTCTTCAATAATGAAAGAAAGATTAATGTTACAAATAAAATTATTGAAATGCCTTATTGATATATCAATAATTTTATCAATTGCTTATAGCAATACATAAAACAACATTTAATTATATCATATAAAATCTCTCTTATAATTAATCGCGCCCATTTTCTCGCCTTCGCTCACAGTTGTAAAATATTAATAACATGATGTAAGTAATAACATTTGAGATAAATACCGATCACGTGACAATGGTGTCCTCAAATTTTCGCATAGAATGACGTAAAATAAGTTAACTGTGCAAAAAACCTTATCCAACAATACGTGGAATTACAAGGAAAGAGAAGAATGGATACTAACGTATCGCGGTCGTGTCGCCCGTTATGTCTCATGTTTGCTAATTCTTAAATGCCCATTTTACGCACAGGTGCGTATTCATCTCGCACTCTCGGTTCTCCCCTTATACGTTTCTTTCCGCGCCCCTTCTCACCCCTCACCGCCGACATTCACAATAATGCGACGCGGGCGCGAATTCTCTCGATTTCTCTCGCAAACGCCTCTCGTACAAGACGCGACGATAGGGATGGACGAAAGGACGGGGCGAGGTCAAGGCTACTAAGGGGTATTGCGGAGGAACCATTTAACAAGGGGGCATCAGGTGCAGGACGCGTTCTCGACTTTCAAGGTGGAATTTAATTGTTGGCGTAAATTTCGCGGCGAAGGACGTATCCGTACGTTTCTGAATGTATGCTGAACCGCCAAGGCCGTCGTCGCTAAAGAATGTCGCTCGGAGAGTATCAACAAATGGCGAATATCTGGTTGGTATAACTCTTATATGTCGGTGGTACGATAACAATCGTTGCTGTTCGGCAGTTGCGCGTATAAATTGCGGCCGAGTGAAGGCGCGACTTATTCGCGCGGAAAAATCGCGAATATAAGATGCAAAACATCGCGATACCAATTAATGACTGGCAGCGTTATCGTGCACTAATGTTACTTCTAGATGAAACAATTTACAATAATGTTACTCGTAGATGAAACATACAGCATTCAATTAGCGCAATTGTTACTACATCTGGCACCATCAGAAGAACAAGCAGTTGCTCGGAAAATGTTAATAAGTGATATTCATCTTCTGTCAAGTTCGATTAAACTCAGCAAACCGTAATTAAAGGTTTAAGCTAAAAAGTACGAAAAAAATTGTACTTATTAAAATCATGCACTGTCTATAATTAAGGTTCCTGATAAGCATTAATATCAATTACTGGGTCATGACTAATTTTAGAAGGAACTTGTAGTGAATTAAATAGTATATAAAATTTAATTAAATCCGCTATTCAAATATTATAAAAATATAAATAATCAATTAAGCACAATTTAAGTTCGTATTAAAATTTTTAATGCTCGATTAGAAGCAAATAAATTTTGGAGATCGCAATACAGTCGTACTTAAATTGACTTGCAATTTAAAAAAAAGACAATTATGTTGAAAGAAAACATTTTTTATCGTAACAGAGCAGAGTGTCGTAAAAATTGTCTTTTTGATTTATGGAACACTTGAGTTCTTAAACATAGATAAATTCAAGATACACACTCTTCTGATGATGAACAAGATATCGCGATATCACAAAACAAATACATGTTTTAGATTGTGTAAAATTAAATATTTTACATCTGTTCGAAGTGTTAGATAATTCGAAACATATACATGTTCTTAAAAAACTTAGATTAAAAAAGAAATATAAGTAAAGAATTTAGATTAAAAAAGAAATATAAATTAAGAATTAAAAATATTTTCTAATATTTAGTAATGTTAAATCAATAAATATGGGATATCATATTTGTTATTCCAACCATTGCTCGCGAGAATTTTAACTGTTTTAATTATCATAATAATAATATATCTTTAATACTACATAATAATATGTATGTGTCTATTATCATAATTTTTTTAAAATCTTGTTTTCAGATTTCGCTACTTCGGTTACTTATGTTTTTAAGTTTCATGTATATGCATCGATGTGTATTTCATGCATCAATGCGAATCGTTTTGCGTCATCGAAGTCCGTCGAATAGCTTGTTCCGCCCAGTCGCATTAAGATACCAGAGGCCATTTCGGCGGGCGACACCAAAAATCAACGCGATCGCAACATCGCAGCGGATAAATTCATTTTGTGTCTCACACAAGCTTTGCATTTACGGTGCTTAAAATTCACGAGGAAGACGATGCGGCTTCGATAAATATCCGTTACCACTCGTGATACATATAAACCGCGATACGGAGTAAAACAGATAAAAGGGGCAGTCGGGTCGAATCACGTGCTCCGAAACGAAAGGCAGATAGACGTGAGGGACACATACGCTCGTTAATCGACTTAATATATAGCTGGGTTCGGCAAAATACCGCCATTCTTGATCTTCGCGTCGAATTTCGTGAATGCGAAAGCGTGTCGCATGCAATACATGTTGCACTTTAAGCGGGTGAGTTATTGCGTTATCCCAGCGATGGTAATCGATCGCGGATTTTACGGTATGATAAACTCGATTATTTGCCTCCGCTGCATTCCTGCCAACTTTTTTCTGAACAATAAGAGAATTACAAATTCGGGCGTGCATCAAGCGATTTTCTTATCTGACATTATCAAACAAGTTCGCGAATGCGGTTAAATCGTGATGAAAAATAAACTCAAGGTGCACTAGTTAACACGATGTGTAATAAATTACACATATAGAATGCATCTCTAATTTTAGAATTCAGAAAAGGTATACAATTCTGTCTCGACACATTACCATATTTTCCCTCTTTATTAAATTCTAATATTCGAAATCACATAAATATCTTTTTGTAAAATTATTTTTTTAACATTATCTATTTTATGAAAATTTACATCGAGAGAAAGTAATGATCACATATATCGTATATTTTATTACGCGTAATCGTAACGACTTTTATAGGCGCGAAATTCTAATTGGTTCATGTATCCGCTTTGAAAATCATATTTCCCATTTTATTAATAAGGCGCCCCGCTGAGGGAAACACGTTAATGGCGATTTAGTGTGCGACAGGTTCATATATTTTTCATATATAATTTACTGTACTATTACTCTTAAAAGCTCAGCTATATAATACCTCTTACAAGTATTTGAATTAATAATTTCTTATATATTTATATCATATAAACCGTTTGAAAAATAATAAGCAAACTTAAGAGAAATTAATCTTGTCCATTGAAATGCAAATTGTTCGCGATTTCTTCTGCGCGTATTGGGATGTTGTTAAATAAGTAATATAAAAATCTGAGGCACATTTGCAAACGTGTTCTGAAGAAAAAAATAAAGTTTTATTTGCGAACTCGCATCCAACCCGCGAATCTACATCGGTTCGAAAGGGATACCCGCCTCTTCCGAAAACAATCGGCGCGAAATCGTTGAATATAAAGGAACTGGCTGCGCGTTTAATTACTTTCATACGGCGGCGCGAGGAGAGATACACGAGGGAGAAAGAGAAACGAGGATCATGTAAAATCATCGCGACCAATCCCGACCGGGCGTGGTGTAGTGGCGTTGCGCACGTCGACCGCGAGCGGAGACTACCGAGGATCGCCGAGATGCACGTGGAGGCTGGGGGGCAAAGCGATCTCGTGGGAAAAAGGAGCAGGTGTGACTCGACCGACTCCGTGGAGAACCTCGGAATCTTTGCACGCACACGCACGAACGCGCGCGCGCGCACGCGGACGCACGCACGCGTACGCGCGTGTAGAACACGTGGTCACGGCCGCGGTGGGCGTGCGTGAAGGAAGGCTCGAAGGGAAAGGGTGAGGGGGTTGACGGGAAAGGAGAAAAAGGACGTACCTCTGCTGGAATGACGAGAAGGGCTTAAGGGGAATAAAGACGGAGTGTGCTTTATCGGAGGGAGAACGGAGGGCGAAGGGAGCGAGCAAGAGAGAGACAGGCGGGGAGTGGAGGGTTGATCGAGAAAGGCCGTATGTGTTTTGTTTGAAGAAGAATGTATCTTGTATAAAGGATAAAGAGAAAACTGAGAGAGAGGAAGGAGGACAGTTTTATTTAAAGTAAAAGGAGATTGAAAGGGAACGTATGTTTCATTTCAAGAAGAACAAGAGAGACCACGGCATCGCATCGAAGGTCGAGAAGGGTGATTTCGCTTAAAGGAGGGTGGCATGACGGGGAGCACGTTTACTCGAGAGAGAGAGAGAGAGATTCAACTTTGCACACGCGGTGGGGAAAGGGGTCGCGAAAGAAGGCACGAGAAGTGATGGCGAGCTTTATTGCCGGCTGATCGAGAGTAGCAGATAGCAGGATCCCGGCGCGAAAGGATCAGGAATAAGCGAAATTACTATCGGTATCATTATGATCGGGATTCGATGGAACCCGCTGTGCCGGCGCGATTTCACGCAGTTCCATAATTACCCTCGTTACTGATTAACCGTTGTATGGACTGTTAGCGCCAGAGTTGTAATTTCCCTCGAAATTACCCCGGCGAAATTATCCCCGCGCCTGCACCGAATCCTCTCTCGCTTCGAGCTCGTTTTTACGACTGCCGGGAATTAATGCCGGATCTAATTTCGCGCCCCTCAATTAATTTCGAGCCCGAGGATCTCGGCTCGATCGCCGATGCCGATGATTGGCGCGTGGCGGTAACAGCAAAAAATCTCGGAATCAATTTTACGACGGAATAAAGAGGGGAAAAGAGAGAGAGAAAGAGAGAGAGAGAGAAGAGACAAAAATTGTGCAGGCTGTATAAAAATAAATTTGATTTTGTAATTGCGGGGATGAAAGTTCAATGAAAATCTTTCTTCGATAAAATATTTCGTTAGCCTTTTAATAATGTGATGAAATATATGTGCCCAAAGGTCCGGCCTTTTGGGCAGTGTCCAGCAGCGCCAGTTGTGTCGCATAAATCGCATAACTTGTATGCTCCAGTTAAGAGTTGAAATGTACTAAGTATAATTTAAAATCGACGATTCAGGATGAAAGCAGCACCAGTGCTTCCAAATCATTCGTGAAAGGTTAACGCGCGACCAGCTGCAATTTCGATTTCCTTGAAACGCGTTCGATATATTCATTCGCGTGAGCTTAAATATATTTCTTTAATTCCGGTTCCTCATAATTGCACAGCATCGACTGTAATACCATACCGTCGGAATTTAATGAAAATTTATTATCGTCTTTTGCTTTGTCGATGCGAAGCGGCTTTTTTAGCCAGTCCCCTTCAATGCCACTCGCAATACAACGAATAAGCATCAAAACCTGCATACATAAATTCCTTTAATACCTTGAAAATTTAGTCTCGCTCGAACATCGCAATTTTATGCCCAAGATTCTATACATAATTACAACTGTACGAGATAAAACATGTTCAGATAAAATGCATTTAGGATAGATAATTAGGATGTAATCATGTATTTAAAAGTATGAATCATTCACTATTCAAATATCCAAAATATTCTAAAAACGATCTCAAACGATATGCAAAATTATATATACAATTTTATTTAATTACCATTAAAATGAATTAATTCTCAAAGTACTCTTCAAATATTTAGACAGCAGCAACTGTTAAAGGCTATATTAAGCAAATATATGCAAATATACAATATGCAAAAAATAGAAATATATTTCCACACGCTTATTATACTAAAATTTTTATTTATCATGTTTTTAAGAAACTCGCAAAATCGATTCAGAACGAGACAGTTTTGTAGGGCACTAGTGCTTACAGTTAGATAACTATTCCCGTTGCAAAATCTCAAGGTTTAATCGCGTCGAGGACAGATGTAAATTACTTCGGCCAATTAAATGTATGGACCCATATACGCTATCGAAACGTTGCGTATATCATATTCTTCGCGTTCTTTCTACCCGAGTACATGCAGGATACAAATAAAGCTGCCTCGGAAATATGTAAGAATGCGGGCGCCCGACACTATCCTTCCTGCCACTATATTTACCGTACGCGACCAACAATTTTGGAAAAAGAACTACAATTATTACTATTGATCTTGGCGCGACCGCAACTTTAAATGTTAATTGAGATCTGCTATACGTAATCTTTATAATTTCATTCAATTACGCTATCTGTGGCGCGATCACAAGCGCAACCTTGCCAGGTGTCTTATCGAAATCACATTATGGCTAAGGCCATAAGATAATCTTCCTCTCTCTCCTCGTCTCTTACGAAAAAGATGAAGAGAACCATGAAGGAAAGAAGTACAAGAGATATCACGCGCGCTGAAACAACTTAATAGTATGTTATGCTCTCGCGGTTATTTATAGCGAAGCAACCGGTTAATGCAACCATGTGTTCTATGCGAGAGAGGCGCGTATACACGTATGATGCAGCTGGGGGTTTTATCTCGAGAGAAAGAGAGAGACGTGTACACGCGCGTGACAGACGCGATCGCGCCTACACGCATAACCGAGCATCGCGACGTGCGAATAGCGAGACCGCGTTGCACGTGCATCGCGTCTACGAAGAGGAAAGCGCGAGTCTCGCGATCGCGCGTATAAAAGGAAGTCGAGGAGGACTTCGCGTGCGCGCGATCACGCGTGTAGATAGAAGGTAGCCGCGTACTACTTGGCAGGGCACTTGGTATGCAAATAAGATGCGTACGCGACGTGGAAAACGTGTAGGGAGGCCCCGGCGAACAGATTTTGGTGAGGGCTGTCATGGATACGCCGGGATCGAGAATAAGGACACAGGTGTTCCGAGGTTTTGCCCGACACGTCCCCGTTTCCGAGACGTCACCGTTGAAATTACGGGGTTACTCGTTTAAGCTGAACAAAGATCTTAAGCGGTGTGCCATTTCACGCGGGAAATTGTTGTCTGGCCGTAAAATAGAACAGCGGGAATACCTGTCGCAACAAAAACTACCAGCTTTCAAACCCTACCGCGACAAATATTAAAGTATGTACTAAATTTCGTTCGTGGAAGCAGCGATATATAAAATTTTGAGATATATGTATACGCAACGGCAATCCGCGCGCCACGCTCACTGCAATCCTCGGAATATTTCCGTCGCTCGTATCTTGAAGCACGCATAAAAGGTGTGGCTGCGGCATTATGTAAAAAAATCGAGTTTCGCGAAACTTCAGACAGACGCGTTTCTTTATCCGTACTCCTTAATGCAACAGCCATTGAACTGTAACTCCGTCGCATCGCCACGTTGCACACGCACAGCAGCGCAAATCCGCAGATGTCAACGCATTTGCAAGCGACGGGACACCAGTTCGGCACGACCCAGATGTCGGACCGTACTCGCACTGATAAACGCCGTCGGATCCACCGGTGTTACACGCCCGCTCGGTACGGCGTAACCGCGATTCGTTTACCTGCACGTGAAATGCATTTGATTTGCTTCATCCACCTTGCAGAGAAAAATTAATGCCGACACACCTGTGTATCTCATCGTTCTTGTACACGTTGGCGATCGACGAAAGCGATTCGAACGATCGAATGTCTGATACGCGACGCTTCGCCCTTCGTCAATATCAAAGCGAACTTTATCGGTTTCCCGTTTTGTCGCCAGCACTCGAATCGCTTCGTCGTGACGATAAAAATGGCATTTTATCGCGACACCCTTATGGAACGCAATTCCTTCGCCGAAGAAGAGAATGCAGGAACTGTTTCGCAGATTTCTTCGATCTTTCGTGTATTTTATAACAATCATCGTCTTTGCATTATTGGATTTTCGACGCGGTGTAAATTTTGCGTAAATACTGTGAGAAAAAGAATTAGATCTATTTCTATGTAATCAATTGAATAAATAAAAAATAATATAACATATATATATTTTTATGAAATAACGTAAGTATCGTAAGAGTGAAAACGATAATCTGATAAGAAAAATGTGTTTCCTCGAATATGACTTAAAATAAAATTAATTAGGCAAAATAATAACTTAATTTTTTAATTCGTGTCAATGTTTTTTTTTTATGAAAAAAGATATATCTTTCATCGAGAGAAATAGCGGGTCCACTAATTATGCCTTAAATGAGAAAGAACATTTACTACCACTGTCTGTAAAGACCATTACTCAGTGCGCTTATCAAGAGTCCATATTTTTAATTAATTCTTTACATATATTCTTATTTGAGTTTCTCTTCATTATGGAAATTAGCTCGGAAGTCGCGGCGAGAGTGCACTTTTCGTGAATGTTAAGCAACATCATGCAATAGCAGCACGCAGGAACATTCGTACCACGCCTCACGATATTCCTTGCGGATGTATCCTTTTTCTCTTTACAAGAGAAATCTTCGCCTTCAATACGATAAAACATGTTCACTCGTTGGCGCATCTGTTGCACGACATTTTCGAATGACACGAAATATATCTTCTGAATGAAAGTTTAATTACATTTATATAAACAACAAGCTTCTCTCTGTTTCTAAATTTCTCGGTAAAAACACGGTAACATTTTATCGGCCAATAGTGTACTTGAAATTAATTGTAATGTACATAACTGTTATAATTCGCATTTCACCATGTATCGTAACGTTGTATTCTCGACGGGATATGGTTTTTGTCGTTCAACATACTAACCCCTTGTGAGAAATCATCGTTTTTGATTCCGATACATATAGGCGGGATGCGGGCGAATGAGTGCATAGCATCCTGTTCGTGGCAGTGGCGCGAAGTCAAAGAGAGGAGCTTGTTATACCGGTCTCCGGCAACGGTCTCCGGTGGTCCAATTAGCTGACACGATCCGAGCCGCGCGCGAGAAGGACTTCATAACTTTGGCCCGCGTTCGCGCGCCTTATGCCGATTTTATGCAAGATCGTGCGGCGTTAAGCGCACCCGCCGAGCGTTCGCCGTCACGTAAATTTCAGAGAAATCTCGATGGCGTGATCGAGCACGTCCCGTTCGGCCCACGTACATATATTTTTCCGCTGTTGTCGCTGCCGTTGCCGATGCTGGACCGAGCGTCCCTCGCGGATGCGATCGGACGAGGGGAGCGTATTTTTCGACGCGATACGCATCGCTGAGCCACGGCGAAATCGCGCGAAGAGCCCGATCGTACCGGTTTTGTAGACGTCGAGGCGAGTTCGTTCGATTGACTAATATTTTTAGGGAAAATCGGCGAAGACGTGTAAAGTTACAAACAACTATCTATTTAGTCAGTTATTCTATCCAACAGTGTAAAAACATTTGACGTTTAAACTCTGTTATGTCTCCAAAATATTTGGAAATAGAATGAAATAGAAAATTAAAATAAACAAAAATAAAAAATATCTAAAAAATAAGATAACAAAAATTCTTGATTCCAATTTTTAAGTTAAAAAAAAATTAATAAAAATCTATTATATGTATAAAACTTGGCCCTATTCAATTTAAATACATTAAGGTTCGATTGCACCAACGTTATTTCGACTTCAAGTGAGATGTGTCTATTTATTTTATTTAGAAAGAAAGATGAAGATAGGCATATGTTTAAGTATCGCTTAAAGCTAAAATAACGTTGGTATTAGTAACGTAAGAGTATTTAAAAAATTTAGAAATAGACTGGTTTGCGTATCTAAATTATCATTTCCAATATTATTTAGTAATTATGAAGGAAAGTCAAATAATATACGCGATTATGTCAGTTACCTTTTCCCTCAATACGATGCAGGAACAACAGTTGTGCGCAATGTGCGATCGTTACCGTCGCGATACGAATCAACGCGCGTGACTTCCTCGTTACGATAAAGTCAACGATAAACCAGTTATGCTTGCTTGACTTGGCACCAGGCGGCGGACTAATTAATAAAAATACAACCCACCATGTTTTGCAAAATTTTTATCAAGCTTTCCAAAGCGAATGGTATTCTCGACAATTTATTTATGATGTTATCGGGACGTACCGCCGCGCGGAAATCGCCGAGAGACCGCATCGGCATACAGGAGAAACCATTTAAAGAAACCTTTCATGAGTATGATACACATCGGGCAGTGTCATTGGTAAATATTGAAACTCGTTACAATAAATATTTATCTGAAGCCTGCGTGATGGAGTGCATCCTGTTCGGTACAGACGAACTTTCTTTTTTTCCGTGTAACGAAAACCGTTTGTTCATTTAAAAAATCCTACATCAACATCGGCGGTTACATTAACCAAGCGTATGTCGATTTTCGGTCACACGAAGCGATCGAGGATAAATAAGTTCGACCGTTCGATGTTAATAAATGCCCTCGCTAATTATTTAATTAACGCGGCTTACTTCTCCGCGGTTTCGAGTTACGAAACAACTGTCCGTTTTCGGCCGAAATTCTCAGCCTTTTCAAAGAACTGCAAGAAAGCAATCGAGTGAAATCGTTGACTTCGTGAAGTCTGAATCGCGTGCAAGGCACCGCACATCCTGTTTAACCACGTGACGGCTCTTCAATCTGCCAGAGGAGCAATCTTCTTCGTGAAGTCGAAGGTCGTCCTCGATACGAAGCGCAGTAACAAAGAGAGGCTCAAATTACGATCTGAGAGCAACCCTTTACCGATTTTAGACGACGGATACTGCCTGTAAAGTCGACTGACAGCTACAATTTGTTCCCTTTAAGGCACTGCAGAAATTTACGTACAAATGGTTCATTCGCCCAAACGCGAAATTGCGGTTTCTGCCAAAATGCGGTTTGAATAAGCTACAATGAAGGAACTAGGCGAGGAACAAAATAAAACTAAATAAAAAGATAATACAACCGGCCATTAAATTCAAGCCAGCGATTTTAAAAATTTGATGAGGCGTCAGGCACAATTTACCTTCTCCAGTTCGAATAACAGTATTTCATTAAAAATGAAACAAATATTAATCTGCAGATTAGCAAAAAATTATTCACCAATCACATGAGATATGTGCTTTAGGCATTGAACATCTAGTAAAATTGCTCAAGAACACTACAAGAGGAATAATTGGTCCGCAGATATTATAAAATATCTTCGAACGGATCTGCTCCCGTAATCGAGCGCTTCCTGCTTAACGATCATTTTTCTCTCGCTTGAAAGCAATCTTTGCGAAGTCAAAGAGCATTATCGATGCGATATGGATCTCTGGACTCCCTTACGCTAGCGATGTCCAGATGAATCTCGTTATACTGGCTTCAGACAACGATCACAATTCAGGCGGGTAATACGAGTGCCAATCCTTTTTCTACTTTGAAAAATATGCATTCCATCGCACACTTATGCCAAACGATACAGAGATGCATCATAAGGAAGCGCGTCAATCCATGTTAGTATTAGTAAATATTACGTGATTGAACATTAACGTAATTTTTTCTTAAAATTAAGATAAATTCAATAGTTTTATTAGATATAAGTATCTGATGTAATGAACATTGTTTGCTACTACAAATTAATGTTTATTTAATTTTGGTTAAAGCACTGATGCAAATCGAAGAAAGTAAAAATTATTTTTTATGAATTTATATTCAAATTCTAGAATATCTAGTAACGTAATTAGATAATATTGTTAATAAATATTATTTAAGATATAATATTAAATAATCTCTAAAATATACTTCTATCTATAAGACTCGATTTTCTTTAAATTTGAGTTTTAATCGTTCCATTTTATTGGACCAGCAAAATCTTGAACAACTAGGTCGTCTTCGATTTCGCTATCAAGTTATGTATTTATTGAGTAATCTGACCCGTATTGGCGATGATCTTGACTTCGCGAAGAAAAGACACGCTTCTCCGAAAGGAAGAAGGCTTCTTACATGCCCAAACAGGATGTACTTCATCACGCAAGAATGACTCAGGTTCAGGTTCTTCGCAGCTGGGTCTGCAGTTTCTTCAATTTCTTCTTCATCGCGCAGCATAATTTGCATAATTTGCATACAATAAATAACTCTTAATGAGACGTTTATCATAGCACTACTGTTCGTTCTTACTATTACATTGTCCGCGTTCGAAGAAATGGAGCATAATATCCATGTCTTCGAAAAGAGATCAAAACGTCTCCAATAACAACATCGTCGGAACGCGCGCAATATCTCGATATGAAAGCCGCATCGATAAATTATGCACGTAAAGAAACTTGAAGAACCTTGAACGATAATAAATCACCGCGAGCGGAGGCAGTTTGTAATAAAACAGCACGGCCTTTTTGCTCGTGACGTCCGCCGCTTTTTCTTCGCGAAGTCAAAGATCCTTTCGAATGCGACATAAATCAGCTAACAGACCCGCCGCGTCTTCCGCTCTGCGGCGAAATCGAAGTTCCACTCGTTACACCGGTCCCCCGGTTTCTTGACCACTTGCGCACCTTGAAGCGTTATATATCAGCGTGACGAACATTGTGCGCGATACATGCCATAAATAATCTTAGTTCCGAAGCTACACGACCATTAGAGACTCGCATAACTTATTCCGATCTCGAGTGTCATCTCTTTCCGTAAAGAAAGGTTTCACTTGCCTAATTATCGATATTAATAAAGTGACTCTAGTGACGTCAATTACAGGCTGACGAATCTCGAAACGGTTTAATTTGATGGTACTGACTTCGCTGTTAGCCGTTATTAGACCCCAAGTCCAAACACCAATGATCCAATCGCGCTACCGTGACCGTTTGAAAAACACACGAAAGACGATCGCATAGTTATTGCCGTTGTGCCATCTGCACGTTCGGGCCGCCGCCGAGTCTCAAATCCGCTTAACCCTCTCATCGCACCAACCAATGACCCAAATGACTCGCGAGCACGAACGAAGATTTATCGTCGTCAATTGCACTCGCGTGTCACCAAATTGCCCCATCCGCGAACAATTGCCGGCCCGTCGAAATTGCCCGAACGTCCTCGGCGTGTCTCTCTCACGCGCCTGATCGCGCAATTTTCGCCTCCCGACAGCTTCATTGCGGGTTTCGGATCGTTATTGTCCGTCACGAGGCGCGTCCACCCGACGCGTCTGCATCAGGCCCCCGACCGTTACGAGGCCCAGTTTTCTTTCTGTAAGAAACTTTCTATGCGGGGTAGGCCCCGCCGTCGCGTGAGGGCCTTCTCGGGCTTCGAAGGCCGAGGGCCGGCAGGGCGTGTTTCCCGCACACGACCAACACGCTCCGTGCACGCTTAGGGCGGTTAGCTTAGGATTAGAGAACAAGAACGGAGGATGTCGAATTTGAGCGATAGGTCAGTCGAGAGAAAGCTCTCTGGCACGTTTTACAAATATTTTTAATCACTCTATCTATAATCATCAAAAGGTTGCCATGCTACTG
The DNA here is from genome assembly GCA_011638315.1 of Tetramorium parvispinum. Taxonomy (NCBI): domain Eukaryota; kingdom Metazoa; phylum Arthropoda; class Insecta; order Hymenoptera; family Formicidae; genus Tetramorium; species Tetramorium parvispinum. The sequence goes on from VBVR01002568.1 coordinate 21,098, forward strand.
TCAGATAAGCGTATCTGACTAATTAGGTTGATATCGATAATAAAATAACTATGCTACTCTTCGATATTTGTAAGTTGCAGGATCAAAGAAACGAGATCCAATCGATCAAGCTCAAGGAAATTAATCGATCATAGAAGGATGACTCGCCGTTAAGAGAAGAATTTTTTTCTATGAAGAAGGCTACACATAAATAACAAAACTACGTGAACGTAATTTATGTATTACGTTAATTTTGCAATTTTATGTTAATGTAATGCTATTAATTATTATCACTATTATTATCCAATATTGTTTTCAAATAACAATATAAAAAATTCTCTATATATTAGTCTACATATAATAATATTGAATTTAATTGAATAATATTATTATCTATTGAAGGAACTAAAATATTTTAATTTGAAGAAGACAAGGATTGCATCGTTACCTATATCGTTACTTTTAATAGTCTTTCGAGTACGGAGTACCGTAAACTCACTATGAAAAACATCTACGTATCGAAAGGCATCGTATCTGCCTGATGCATCTCATCTCATCGAAGTACCATTAAAATATTTCAATCGGGGCCGGTCCAAATTTCTCTTCGTCCGTTCGTCAGTCCGTCTCCGCCGAAGCGTGATTACGTGAAGGGTTGCTCATCGGGGATCCGCAATGGGGGATTGGTATACAGCATACAGAAATACGGGCGGGGGAGAAGGGGGC
>VBVR01002569.1:0-2500 GCA_011638315.1 Tetramorium parvispinum
ATATATATATATATATATATATATATATATATATATAAAATTTGATACCACACTACATCCATGTGTATGTGGAAGCTGTCTTTACCTTCACTTCAGCACGTTATCACCAGACAATTTGTTCATGTTCCACGTCTCGTTTGTTTCTTGTTGTGGAATGTTGAAGAACGTCCATCTGATTAACAACGTTCCATAGTTTTATTCTACTCTATCGTTCCATGAGGCCAAGACATGGTACATTATTTTTTGCATGTTGTCACTTTGCCTCGCGATCCATACTTTTGATATTTACAGCTGTATAATATGTTCCATGACTGTGAGAGCGTATTACAACGTTCTCATCTTTTACCTCTGTATTTAATATTAACTAAATATGTCAACAGAAAGAAAATGGATAATAACGTGAAACGTTGAGAACGTTTTATCATTTAACATTTTAATACAAAGAGAGAGAGAGAGAGTACAACAAAGAAATATAACAATTACCTGCGCGCGCGCACATGCCGTCATATACTTGTATCATATAAATAATCTGTAATTTTATATATACATGTATGTTGTGTGGTAACGGTATGTGGAATACGTCAAGTTGTCGCGTGCTTTAAAAAAAAGTGGACGTACTTGATTTTTTCTACTTCATGTACATGTATGATTTAGCAGAGGGTTTGTCCTCGCAAGTATAGATCCTATGTGCAAAATGTATAATCTGCCGAATGGTATAATAATCGAGCTAATCCAACGTCGAATGCGCATTCCAGCTGGCAACCCGAATCGAAATTTCCATTTGCTCAAGTCCGTCTACCTCCGAAAGATGGTTCAAAGGCAGAATTTCAAGAGAACCAGGAGATTGAAGTGTTCTCTAGATCTAACGAACAAGAAGCGTGGGGCTGGTGGAAAGCGCTTATCAAGGTAGGCAAAATAAAATAAAATATACATCGTGACGTGAATGGTGACAGGCGTGGCTGCGTAACCAACACGGAATATTCTACAAACACGGCAGCCATCGTTTAGTTGTCGCGTGCAAGAATATCTGTTGTTGGAATGTTCTCTGTCACCTGCAAGTACATACAGCGCGCGTGCCCAAGTTGATATCTTGCATATATACACTTGTGTGTGAAAAAATATGAAGTATGAAAGTTTGACGCACACATACTTGTACACGACACGTGCCAAAGAAGCAAAAGTTGGCCGTATTAGACTCTGTCTTTAAATCTTTCTTTCAAATGATATATTATTCTTCAGATGAGTAAAGGAGGTTTTCAAGTAGTCGAGTACTTGGGATGGGATTACACGTATACCGAAATTGTAGCTAGTGAGCGACTGAGAGCCAAAAATCCAAATCCCCCTATTGACAAAAATACATTTCACAAGATCGAAATTGAAGTACCTGAAGAGCTCAGAGAATTGTAAGTAAAAGTGTTATGAGAGGAAAAATTGTAATACGTTCTTGTTACCTTTAAATATATTTTTTTATGCTATATTTTTAGGCCTACAATCACTTAGATACGCAAATTATATATAGATAGCTTTATTCAAAATCTGCTTCGGATATTGATACATCTTTTTATTACTAAGCAGGAAGAAGTAATTAAGTCGGGTGTTTTGTATTACAGTGCAAAGATGGACAATGCACATAAGGAATTTCAAAAGGCGATAGGGGCGGCAGTGTGCCGATATGTGCCTGAACGAGGAGTATTGCTGGCCATCTCCCGTCATGAAAATATACATCGTCACAGTAGCATGCTCCAAGAAATGCACTTTAGAAACTTATCGCAAAAGGTACATTTTTTACACATCTCTTTACATGGATATTAAGAAATCGTTCGTACGAGCGAACGAGGTTCAACAATTTGTTAAAAAAAAGTTTCAACGTAAATGTACGCAATTTATGGATGATGATAATACATATGTAGTCTCTTTAACAAATTGTTGAAGATGCTCTGAAATGTTGAAAGTTATATCCTCTTTGCATCTTTTAGTCTTAAACATTTCAAAAAGATGATCCAAATATCTTTAAATAGGAACTCTAATTGTGCATTTCCTATTTTTTTTTTTACAACTATTTTACAGGTTTTGCTATTGAAGAGAACGGAAGAAGCAGCGCGTCAACTTGAGTCTACTAAACTTCAAACAATAGGGGGGTAAGTTATTAACATTTTTCAGTTTTTGTAAATAATAAAAAAATCTTGTGAGATTGTTTACCTGCTCTTGTCCATGTACTGTCCTGGTTACCATCCTGTCTGTGGTTTGCATTTACTGGCAGAAAATCAGATCACAAGATTTCTAATCATCAATTGATATGTGCGCTTTAGTATCACGTAATTTCTTGTATGCGATTACACAGGCACATCATAAGTAGTGTTTACCGTTCATCTTGATTTCTCTACTTTTTTTCCCCTTTATTTCATCTCTGTCACGAATATATGATATTATAGATAGAATATTCAACAAATTTAACAATTTAACATTTTTAAGGTTTGTGTATAACTGTGTTTATTTGAAA
>VBVR01002569.1:5000-21799 GCA_011638315.1 Tetramorium parvispinum
GACTCAAATGCAAAATTGCCACTTTTTCAGCCAGTTTCAAGTAACACATTCATTTGTATCTGCCGAAATGCAAACCATTGACAGAAATTTTGTTCCCTCGCAATATAAATATATTTATAGCATGTTACAACAAAGAATATATTGCAAAATAGATAATTGTACATATTAAGGTATCTCTCATACCGTTTCTAAATTATAATTGGGAAATTTATGGGGAGGGGGAGAGAGAGAGAGAGAGAGAGCGAGCGAGCGAGCGGAAGGAATCTGAAAAAGATTACAATTTTTACTAGTCTTCTTTCCTGATTTTAATTTATTTAAAATCTTAGAAACTTTACGTTAAGTAAGATTGTGTAAAAGAAAAGTATGTAAAAATATAAAATTTGCATTATTGTATCTTTTAGATATACCGACGAATTTAATGTTCGAGAAGATCTGATGGGACTAGCTATTGGTGCTCACGGTGCAAATATTCAACAAGCGCGAAAAGTTGATGGCATTACAAATATAGAATTAGAAGAAAATTCATGCACTTTTAAGATATATGGAGAGGTAATAATAAAAATTATTAACATTTGTATCACATTTCTAAGAGTAATATAAAAATTGTAATATAAAAATTTTATTCTTTTTATATCTTTAAAATGTCCACGCCTATACCTGTATATAATATGTATGTTGAATTTTGTCGAGTTATACGGAGATTATAGCAGGTTTCTTTCTCAATCACAGACGCATGAAGCTGTTAAGAAAGCTCGATCTATGCTGGAATACAGCGAGGAGTCTATACAAGTCCCACGGGTGTTGGTAGGAAAAGTAATTGGGAAGAATGGTCGCATTATCCAAGAGATTGTCGACAAAAGTGGTGTAGTAAGTATATTTTTATCATTAATTAATAGAACATAAAACGAGCCCCTATACTCTTATAGGATATATTACTTTCAGAATTAATATCTCCCTCAGGTAGGGATTCTCCTTTCAGTCAATTAACACAGTGTCTGAGAATATGTGATTGATTGATATTATTATATAAGTATAACAATTTTCATTTTCAGTTGATACAGTATGATTTTGTTAAAACTGTCAAATTTAGATTTACTTAGATTACAATGTAATACTTTACAGATCCTCTACATCTACCGATATATGTTTATCTCTCAGGGTATGTAACAATCGTCTGAAATTTCTAACACGCGTTTGAAGCATAACCACCATTATAAGCTCTCTTTTGCAACATATGCAGACACGTCGGATTGTCAATGACGTGTCATATTTGAGAACTTAAAAATCAAAATTAATATAGCATTCAATTGAAAATGGAAGTTATAATTTAGGAGAAATTAGATTATTTATGACGTATACCTTGTCTGTTCTCGGTAGATAACAACTGGCTCGAGTGGGAATATACATATTGATAAAGTAAGTATGTCATTTCCTATTGTTTGTGATTTTATTCCATCCAGTTTAGTCAATCATTCATATATATATATACATATATATATGTTTTATATATACATATATATTCATATGGAAGCACTCGCAAATCTTACATGAACCACTCGGGCCAGTCCCTTTAAATTGAATTAAAAAATTATAATAATAAAAAATAATGACCATATACTTTTATATAATCAGGCCTGTATTCATGTTTCACATTTAGCACTAAATGTGACTGTGTGTCTCTCTCTCATTCTGGATGCTATTTATCTGTATCAAATGTCAAAGTTGCATTCAGCGTTATCACAGGCTGATAATCACATTTGGCCGCATTTGACGCTAAGTGTGCATTGTGTATATGGACCTTAATGTACATGTGCATCGTAACAGTACACTGGATGCATAAGTCATTCCATGTCCATGCATTTGTTTTTTGTCGTCAATTACGTTTGAAATGAATATCAAAATTTTATGCTCTTACAATCTAATTTATTGAAAACTTGTTAACAATTGGATATGATAATATATGACATGGCATTTACTTGTATCATAAATGACAAGAACATTTTGTGATGAAAACTTTTTAATGTAATAGTATATTGAATATGTATATTATATGCATATAATGCATGCATGGGGAATTACAGATCAATTTTATGTACAAGTGTGTTTTCTTTCTTTTTCTTTTGTTCTTTACACAGAGATTCGAAATCTATTACTGATAAGAAATGTTTCTCGTGTAAAAGATACAACTTGTAATTTGCGTGTGCGTGCGTGCGTGCGTGCGTGCGTGCGTGCGTGCGTGCGTGCGTGCGTGTGCGTGTGTCACGTTTAAAAGATGTTATTTGAGAAAAGGTAAAAGTGTCGAGAAATTATTTTTTTCAAAATCAATTTGGGGCTATAAAGGGTGTAAAGAATATTTAAGCAAATTTTCGCAGACTGATCGACAAGTCTATTGATGGAAATGACAAGTGCCAGTGACTGAAAACTGATGGTATGGATATGAAATACGATTTTAAGCGGCTCAAACTAATAATCCGTGTTACTAAATGCGTTGAAACGCAATTTTAATAATTATGCTTTCTAGGTAAGAGTAAAAATAGAAGGAGACAACGAACCTCAACCAACGATTCCACGAGAAGAGGGTCAGGTGCCCTTCGTCTTTGTTGGCACTGTCGAAAGCATCGCTAATGCCAAAGTTCTATTGGAATACCATTTGGCACATTTAAAGGTACAACTATGTGTCGATGCTCTCCACCTAGCCTCTAAAATATCTCGATTATAAAATCGATGTTGCAGAGAAAGAGAGAGAGAGAGAGAGAGAAAAGTCGCAAAATAAAATGTTATTTAATTTCGTCGGATTATGTCATATCGTATAATTTACACTGTAGGAAGTAGAGCAACTCCGACAAGAAAAATTGGAAATTGATCAACAACTACGAAGCATGCATGGATCGACTACAGGACCGATGCCCAGTTTTCCTCCCACGAGACGAGGAATGGTTGCAGGACCAGAAGAGGGTATCAGTGGTCGTGGCGGTCGCGGTGGCCAGTCTCGAGGACGCGGTTCTCGGGGTAGAGCTCCTACCAGACACAATGCTGGTAATATTAAAACACACACATACATACATTCATTCGTTCGTTCGACACATGGAATTGAAAAAACGGCAACGTGCCTCAAATGCTGAAGTATTAAAATGTATACTCAATCATTTGTAACATGAATATATTCATGAAAGTTTTGCAAAGGTTTTGCGAGAGAATGAATTGATACATCGTTTGTCTCGATTTCTGATCATGATCGGTTTTTCTTAGGCATATTTAACAAGTTAATGGATGATACGAAATACAAGTAAAAATACTGTAATTGTCTACATGTATTATTAAATAGAAATCTAACGAATGACTATGCGTCCTTTAGGATTACGTAGAGATACTTTGGACGGCAGTGAGGATCGCGTTCGGGATTTACCACCAAGAGGTGGTCATCAGGGAGGAGCCGGCAATTCAGGGTATATGAGTGGCAGGCAAGGTCGTCCTCCAACCCAACGTAGAGATCGTAGAGACGAACGTCGTCGTACTACCGATGACGAAGACACTGTTTTAGACAGCCAAGACGTTTCGAGCATTGATAGAGGTAATAATACTTGTTGATTTCGCGCACATGCTCGCGCGCTTGCATGTGTGCGTGTGCGTGTTTGAAAATGCGTGTGAAAGACACGTGCTGATGATAATCCCCCATAACCGTTTCGTCCTAAAGACACAGAAGAGAACGTGTGACGTGTATGCTTTGAGATTAGCATGTAATGTGGAGCAAACCCTTGTGACCATCTAACACTAATAATGTTACCGTCAAATTTACATAAACGTGCATTCTATTGCATGCTACTAACGTATGCAGTGCAGCTTTCGTTATCTGTGGTCAAGTCGCCCTTTAAATGTCAGTTGCGAGTCCGACGGATGGTCACAATGGTTTGTGTATGTATAGAGTCAGTGTCGAGTGTGGAGGGAGGACCTAAAGGAATAAGACGAAGACGACTTCGGCGTTCGCGGCAGCGAAGCTCAACGCCAACGAGTGCTAGCCAGACAGGTAGGCTTATCCCCCCTCTTCCTCCCCCCACACACACGCACGCACGCACATACACGCGCGTGCGCACACACACTCTTGCTCGCTTACGTCCTAGTACCGAATTCGCGTCGTCTCTTTAAGACGATCGGTTGTAGTAGACGCAAAATCTTGCGTTTTCTCGGTACTTTGCTCAGTCTTGCTCGATCGTGTACGGTAGGCTGTACTCGCGCACACTTGTGTATACGAAAACATTCAGAGTTAATCTATGCATTTGTTTAGGCAGTAATGCCGGCCCGTGCGACCAATCGACCATGAATAACAAGGAAGGAACACCCGCGAACGATGTATCCATGTCTAACAACAGTTCGCAGGGACCTAAAGGCCAAAGAGAACATCGGTCTCGTCCTCCTCGTATGCAGCAGAGCAATAAGCCTAAAGAAGCTCTGGTTAATGGTACCAGTGGCTAAGCAACGGTGTGCACGTTGCCTTGTCGCCAATCGCTACTAACGTTGCTACGTTACACCTGAGATGAGAGCTATCAACTCCCAGCACGTAACATGACGCATACCGACGCAAGGACTACACGATTATGGAACGCGACATGATTAGTCTACGCTCGTTGTTAAGACTGTTTGCTACCGACATAAGAATACGACAGTTGTTTAAGAAATCGTCATTCTCCTTAAACACATTTTAAGGACACATAATATTAATATCCATGCATGGTTTAGTTTAATGATGGTAATTACATACTGTCATGTTTGATATACGGATACATTCATTGGGAGATAGAAGAGTAGCATTTGGTAAGAAGGATTCCCTGATTGTGAAACTGTGCCTCATTTTTATACCAAGCTCCTAACTTATGTGGCAGTGCTTCGGATGTACACGCGCGGTACACCTTTGTCACTCGTTAACGTTTAACGATCCAATATTAGGCTGGCGAATCGCGGCTCGTACGTCAATTATCGCTCTGGATAGGTTTTTCATCTAGATATGTCGCTCTCTTTCTCTCTCTTTCTCTCTCTCTCCCCCTCCCCCTTCCCCTCCCTCCTTACTCTCATTCTCTCAGTACTTACAATATACGCAGCTCGGTACTCGCAGGATCTATTCCGTGATCTATCAAGTTCCGAGATCTATCGGGGTTTATTTAATTTAGCTTGTTAGCCAAATTAGATGAGCAAATTATTCAATTTGCTTCACACATACTTTTGCACATGGAATGTTCCATGGAAGTAAAAGAGATATATAAATATATCTGTTCTTGCTTTGATACTTTTTTACATTACTTTCTCATACTCGACGTAACCTCGTTACTCTCTGATACTCGCTATCGGAGAAATGATGATTATGAAAACCGAAACGAATGCGACATAACTAAGATGCAACTCGATGCGGTACAAGGAAAATGGATTTCCGTTGTTAATCGTAACAATGGTAGGCGGCAGCTCCAAGAAATTCTGGTTCAAAGGTGTTCCCAATGATGTTCCTTTCTATTTACTTGAGGAAATTGATTGATTTTTCATTTACGATTATTAGTAGAGTTATTTAACAACACTAGATTTTTACGTTTCAAAGCTGAGTGTTGATTAATAGCATCATAATGATTGCGAAAAAAAAAATGACTTGTTCGAATCTAACACGAGATGTCAGAGATGTGCACAAGGAGTCGGTTTTTATTTCTGAACACACACCACACACATACACACACTTCTTCACACGTAATTTAGCGTCTTTTGTTTCTCTCCCTTTTTTCCTTTTCTTTTAATTATTATAGGTCCTCCCCCCTTTTTTTTTTACTTTTACTACAGTCTAAGCGTACTATATCAAACTTTAGGATTCGATATGTCGAGTTTGTTTCTACATTGTTTCGCATGATTTAAAAAGAAAGTAAACGTATACTTAGTAATACCAATGTATGATGTGCCAGAGAGAAGGAATGATACATGTTTTATGATATCTAGCTAAAGTGCAGACTTAGCGCGCATACCTTTATTACTATAATACTACTTAGTCGAAATGTGGATGTCTGAACAAATAAACTAGCTTTACTATACTAAGCTATAAAATAGATACGATCAATTGTTTTAAATTGATTATCAACATTATTAAAGATCAGTTATCAATTTAAAACAGTTGTTTCTTCTTCCGGATATGACAACAACTAATCGGACGTGTCTCATGAATTTGCAAAAACACATGGCGGTTGATGCAATATATCGACACCTAACAAAACAGCTGTCATTTTATCTGAATATTCTTATGACAGCCAGAAAACTGAGATATCCCCCAACTTGCTTGTTTCAGATACATTTGTATTGATTGCAATTTGTGCATAATTTAAGAATAAAACATTTCTGTACATAGACTGGCCATTGGTACAATGATGAACCTTGAATCTCCGTACTTTTACATTCCAAATTGTAGGAATCCCTTCGCCTCCATTTTTATGTCGCTTGCTCGCCTCGCGAATTATTCGTGCGCGCGCGCGTCGGGAGGTATATTCAAGTAATCAACGTTTGAATCGTTTCAACTTTTTAAACTTGTTTATTTTACATTCATAGATTAATTACTATTCTAGATTAAATTACTTTAAAATAAATACCTTACATGTTAATAAAAGTATTATTAATTAAAGAAAGCATTCTTACAATCGTTGTTTGTAATGATCTTTTGTTGCTTGGAGAAACATTGAACGTTTACAATTATTTTCGCATGCTCGTGTGTGTGTGTGCGTGTGCGTGCGTGCGTGTGTGTGTGTGCGCGCGCGCGCGCGCGTGTGTGTGTGTGTGTGTGTGTGTATTACGCGTTCATGCTGAGGGATAGTAAAACTTTTTCCGTTACATTTATACAATAAATAAATAAAACTTCAACTATGAACAATACAATTTAGATCTTGTCTAAAAAGAAGCAATTTTAAGGAAGAAAAATACATTGCGCGTAATTTGCCATCAGTCCGTATACGTATGAGAGTTTCAGGTACACAAGTGAGATGAGATTGAGCCTCGCGCGCCATCATCAGTGCAAGTCCAGGATACTCCCGCCGAGACCTTGCTCTTTCCGCCACTGAGCTAATCTGATGGCGTACCATACCTGGAACAAAAGCCAAAGGCTGTCGATCTTTGTGTCGTACTTTATTCGCTGGCATCATTTCGTCCAGACACACACTCGATGCGTGTTTACTTACTTCAACGTCTGCCTCGGAAAGACCTGTTTCAGCTGCGAGAAGTATGACGTCCGCGGTATAAGGTGCTCTTGGCCACCTGTTAAACTGCTCTTGAAGAACCGCTTCCTGATTCACCGTCAAGCGAATCACTCGAGTACCGGTACTCGAGGTACCAGTTCTGCTGATGGGGTATCGCGTGGGATAAGACTTGAGCATGTTGCTCCTGTAAGCAGAAAGTGCATTCAACGGTAAGTCAACTTGTAAAGAAACGAGAATTATGAGTGTGAGTGAATACTTTTCAAAATCATTTAATTAAAAAGGGCTAGAGGGTCGAATCTCGATTCACGAAATCGTAATTTGATTCGTGAGCTCTGAGCTCCTATAATATACAATGTATGTATGTACGTTATATTATGAGATTCCAGTTCGAAAAAGAGATGATGCAGGAGAATATCGCCTCTTCCACATTGGCCAGTTTAGAGTTTAGAGTGACGACGGCAGGCTAGCGTTGGCCTGTCGTAAAATGCGCTTGCTGCAGGCTCTTCTCAACTGCATGATCAGGACGTTAGTTTGTCATGTTACAGCTGGAGTATTTGCGACCGACAGGATATATATTGACGTGGAGAAAAATATTTTTAGCAGCTAGACGAGGATGGGCATAGGCAAGCCTGTGCAGCGGTTAAAAGTTAAAAGTAACGTACGACCATGACCCAACGCGCGTCAACCGCCGCGTGAGATTTTGGACGAGTTTCAAATGGGTGGCGACACACTTGGATTTGATTTATTTGCGAAATAAACGAAAAACAGAAACTGACGAAACAGACCGTGCGCGACACGTGCGCCTTAAGACAGCACAAGATCTTCAAAACATGTCCTATGGACATTTTTAGAACATAGAGATGTTCTTAGAATGTTTTTCAGATGTCTGCAAGATTTGTGCTATCTGGGTGGGTTTCAAGGAAAAGCTTTGAGAAAAGAAAAAAAAGAGATATAATAAATAGGTAAAGGAATATAAGGAACACGGTCGCGATTTTCTTTGAATAAATGAAAATTCTACAAAAAGAAAAGTAGAATTTCATATTCATACATGTTTGCGCGGTCTGCAAACGAGCAAGATCCAGAGCGTAACGAGTCTCTGGCAACTGTACACCACATTGCCTTTTGTGTGTGTGTGCGTGTGTGTGTGTGTGTGTGAAACTGATATATTCTACATTAGCGTTCGCGCTAATATGAAAGGTAAGACATAGGCGACCGTGCGAGCTGCACGGCGGTGCGGCGGCGGAATGTTAAACTTGACCTACGAATAGAGAGCCTGTCAAGTAGCCTACGTCGTAGACACGAGGTAGACTGATTTAGCGAGGATGTCACAAGGATATTTTCATCTTGATCCAGATACGTTTTTCCTTCGTATACATACATACGATGTAGCAACTTGTTCTTGTTGAAAATTTACATAGTGTCACTAATTGTTGTATAAAGATTCTTTTCTTATATCGCGCGACACGCTGTTAAACACGTTGTAGTAATTGTAAATAGCGGGAGGAGCGTATGCTTTTCATTTTGAGAGAGAGAGAGAGAGAGAGAGAGAGAGAAAGCCTGAAAATTACTATATATATAATTCTCTCCTCTCTCGCCTCGCCACGAATCCCTTCACCTTTCAGAGATTTCGTCAACAAAAAAAATGTTTTATTGATCGAAATATAACGGACTTTTGGCAACATCTATATACATTTGACGTTGCCTGCGCAAGGTGTAATACATCGGTAGATCCGCCTCGTAAAACTCGAGAAAATTCACAAGATTCTTCTCGAGCGTTTGATGATAAGCCGAGCCAGCGTATTTAGATTCGATCGAACGTCGATCCTTTTCACACATCTGCGCAAAGATCCAACTCTTTCATTCGCAATCGGGAAGGATTATGAGATTACAAGATATAGGGCAAGGTTTTACAATTAATAAACTCGCAGGACTGAAATCTCACTCACCGTCTGCCATTTCGACTCGATTAGCGCGCGCGCGGAGTCGCCGACCACCTGCCACCAAGAGTCGTCGTGAGCCGCGTCCTGTACGAAAGCCGAAAGAATAGGCAGACAGTAAATCGCGAGATGCCATACCGGAGCTTTTCTTACCGTTCTTTGCATTTGCGACAACAAAGTAGCTCGATTTTCGGCGCGCAAACAATCGAATCTGTCATGGAAAATCGCCGCGGCCCAAGGTTCACGAAAGTAGGCGTAGAAATCCGAGACGTATGAATTCTAAGAAGAAATAAATGATAAAAATGCCGTAGTATTAAATGACTCGTTGCTCGCTCGCTTACTCGAAAACGGATTTTCAATTCGTTCAACATGCTCTCGTGTTTCCCATATAAAGCGATCATGTCCCGCGGTCGGAATGTCTGAAAGATACGCGATCATTAGATGTATGAGTGTGGCGGAGTTTCCTAATTTCTTAATTTCGCAGACCCTAGACACTCTGGTGTTACGTCATGTTTGTTCAACGAAACGACTACCTTTCTGCTTACGCAGGTTACACTTTCCACGGTGTCACACATATTCAATCGGATGCGAAAGTATCCAATTTCAGATTCGCAAGAACCGGTTATAAATATCTGGCCCTGCAAACGTAACAACAGTTAGAGAGCCTCTCCATTTGGATATTAACTAACAATAACACGGTCGATCCAGTTGCGCCCGAAATAATTCAACTTACGTCGCGGTTGCGATTCATCTTTTCTCTGGATCCACATACATGCAAGTAATAATAATCACCCGGCAAAATGCAAGCGATTACAGTAGGTGCACGGAATAACGAGGGTGTCAAATACATAATCTTTTCCTTCTTCGACGCTCGCTCGGCAACTCTCTCGTCCCACTCGATCGCTTTCCATAAAATCTCAGCGAGCTTTCCAGGGCGAGCGCGGTGCAGAGAGACGGGATGGAAAGAAACGCAAATATTACAAGTTTGTTTGTTATACCATACTATAAGCCGTCTTTAAAAAACTAACTCTCTCTCCGATTTCCATGCTATTGTAATATTTGTGCTGCCAGGCGTCGGCGTGGAACTTTCTGGAATATCTCGTCACGGTACCAGCGGCAAAAATAAATGGATCGTTGGTGCGACACTCCGGGTCTATTATGAGAGAACCATCGAAAATCAGACCGGCTCGGCAAAAGGCTGAAACGCGTAAATCAGTCGTACGACAAGTCGTCGTCTTTATCATTTCGATATCGTATCTTAAACGTAATTGAAAATGAACTGGATCTGGTCTTTCGCATTGGAGGAAAAAAAATTAGTTTTTTCTTCTTCTCTTTTTACCTAAGAACGCATTTAAATCAATCGTTTTCTCATAAAAGTTGAAAAGAATGTCGCAAGCCAACTTCTTCGTTTCGCCCTCCTTTTCAATCGTGACACTCACAATCATGAGTTTTGCATCGTCATTTTCTATCAGAGCCCAATCGATCAGATTCCATGCGGAAAGAAGTTGAACTCCGTTTTGTAAAACGGCCGTTGTCACCGCTTCGTCCACCTTAGGAAGCATCGAGACAACACGCGCATTATTTTTATCATAATATTACGAATGGTTTCATCATACGATCTACGATACGAAGTATTTATGCATGTATATACACAACAGGCCTGTCCAATCCAACTATTCTCTTTTTCCTTGTTTTCTCTCCGTCTCCGTCACGGACGAGACGATAGGGAGACGATGGAAAGAGTTGGCCAGACCAGTTGTATATAAAGTTATATACAATTTAGATATGTATACTCTCTTGTTTTCAACGAGATGTTGCACGGCATGTAGCTGCTGACTGGCAAAATAATAATAACGAAATACGTACGACTGTATCTTCATACTTGGTAATCGTGAAAGAGAGCTTGGTCGTGCGTTTCGCAGGGCTTCAAAAAGCTCGGTTCGATCAACGTGATCCACGAAGGGTTTACGCCGAGCTTGATCAAACCACCAAGTGCGCAGTAACACTCGATATTACGTCCGTAAAGAAATATCGCTTCTGTGATTGGAGTGTGCGATTGGAGTGTGAAATGTAAAACACGGTGAATTGGCAATTTGATGTGGCACTAATCACCGCAGGCTGCACTTACTCCTTTCTTTCAGACCTCCTGTTAGCCATTGAATCTTTCTGAGGCAAGCGGCAGCTTCCGTATCGTCGTTTACAGTCAGACAATTCCATGGTATTTGGTCTGCCAGCATTTTGTTACCTCTTGAAAAATAAACGTAACGTATGTACATACAGTCTTGCATGGCGAGCACCGCGAGCACCGTGAGATTCAGAGCGGTTCAACGTATTGTAAAAGCATTGTGTATACATTACGGATAACAACATTTACTCTTGTTCTTGCATTTTCTCTCGTAATGTCGAGTTCCGATACTGCAAGCCGCACGTTAAAATCAAATAATCGTACGCGATCGTTCCCTGATTCAGCACAGTCACGTATTTCTCCTTCCTAACACGTGAGAAGACTCGATATGTAATATATGCAATGTCTCCCGTCAACTCGTTGCTGGATCAACTCGAGTTACTAAAATTGTTATGATAAAAGTATGTATCTTGTTATGTCGATGAAAGGCCACCTGTTGATCGCAATCATGCTACCGCAGACAATATTGACCCAAAGCCGTGCGGCCATGCAGCGACGATATCCCGAGTGAAACCTCCCTCGAAATGGAAGCAAGTACGCCTCTGCACCACTCGACACGTTGTCAAATGGTATACCGTGCGGTGATATCAGCGTAAAGTTTGTCACGTGCGCATAGCGCTGCATTGATCTGGAGAATTGAAATTCTATATGAATTTGACATAAAGATATATTCAGTCAAGGAGGAGATAAAAAGAATCCCACACCTCGCTATATATCTTCGCTTTTTTTATCCTTTTTATCTCTGAAACTTACAACTAGGATATAAGATACAGGGTGGACGTAGCGGTGGACGTTCGGCAAGCTTATTGTTAGTGGCAGTCGTTGACGCGCGACTGCATTCAGATACATGTATGTAGACATTATGCTGTGCTATTAGAAAAAGAGCTGTTTTACCGTACAGCCAGATACTCTGCGAAAGCAATTCCGCAATCCGACGCTCCTACGACGACGATCCTCGCGTCGCAACGTACACGTGGCATCGTTGCTAGTCTCGGCGACGTGATGAATAGAGAGAACCTGCCCGGCTCGCCTTCGTCCCTTTTATCTTTTGCATTATTTTCATAGTTACCAAGATTTTCCCGAACAATCGGGAATTGGTATTCAGCCTGTCTACGAGGATCAACCGGAATCATATCGCTCAGACAGGATGCCAACGTCTACGACACGTTACTTAACGATTAAACGGTTTAAAGCTTTCATTTATATTACATAATGTTACGTAATGCTATATAGATATAATACATACGTATAATAATTTTGCAGGATAATATAGTGGCGGAAATTCTCGGTGCTCTAAAAGTTATTAAACTACTGCGCACAATTAAAATTCTTACCACGGTGCTCTTCTCCTCATCCTCGTGACGAAGCCGATAAAAGATTACCGTTAATCCGCTCAAACGTGTAATCTCGCAGAAGAAGAAGCGATGCAAAGTGGAAAAAATTGGCATGAGAACGAAATGCATGAGACGTCCGTAATCTTGTTGAGAGATACTCTGCACAGACACGTAATCCTCTATGTGGTAATGATCCGTAACGAGATTGACCTGCTTCTCGGAGCTACAAATACGTAAAATGAAGGGAGCACCTTACTTAATTAGATTTTTCTTCACCTTGGACATTTTAGAATTTTTATTATTAAAATCTTTATGACGACTGTGAAAACTATATTTATAAGAATATTTATGCCATGTGTAAGCACAGAGTAATAATAAACCAGAGTATAGCGAATCCCAGCATCGTGTCGTTGCTCTCAAAGACGAGGCAGTCTAAATCGAGCTGTAGAGGATCCATCGCAAGATCAAAATCAGCCAGGACCTCGCGTCCTGTTGACATGGCGAACAAGAGTCTCTCTATAGCTTCTCGATCTTGTATTCGGGCGCGGCGACACCTCATATCCTCGCCAAAAACCGCTCGGTGTACAACATACAGCGTCATCGGGAATTCTCGATCGCATCTCAGTGGCACGCGCTGCACATTTTCGTTCGCAATGATCGTTTGACAATGTTTTTACTTTCTCGTTATGTATATTTGACAAATTAGTTTGTGCAAGTACCACAAAGTGTTGAAGAAAGTGCGAGGACGGATGCGAGAAAGGGAGAAGGATCGCACAGTACTCTAAATGCGGAAAGCAATCGAAGGCAGCCATGAGGAAATCGCGAGAGCAGGCAGGACTTGTTCCATGGCGCGTCGCAAAAATCTCCAAAGCAAAGACGTTTATCTGGCGGCTGCTGTCGGGCAGCTGGCAGTCTCTCCGTGGTTTTGTTAAACCATCGTACGGCGTCAATTCGAAATTCTCGTTCAGCAGGTCGACGTCGATGACGGAATTGAGACACACGACGCCCACTGCCGAGCCGTCGGTAGGATCCTCTCCGATGATGAATCGATGGCAGCTGTCTGGACGAATCATCTCACTGATACGATACTCTCCGTGAAGCTCCTTTAGGTGCGCCGTCATCGTCCCCTCGCCGACGATCGCTCGCACGTCATCGTGGTCCTCTTCTCTGTCGCCGCGCCGCGCCGCGCCCATAGATGAGATGGGTAATAATATAATAATGGGAGAAAGGGGGGACTTTGATATATCTATATCTGCAAGTGTCGCAAGTCGACTCACACGACTCTTCGTATTTTCAACTTTGGACGTAATCTCGATCGATCGGCCAGGTAGAGAAGGTGCGGCGCGTCCCGCACGGTTTTGGCCAGGACTCTGGTCATCTCCCGCTCAAACACGCTCCACGTCGCTAGAGCATACACATACGCAACGGTATATATACTTAATACGTATGTACTGATCTGTTTGAAAGCCAAACACCTGAGAAATGAACCTGGACTCGGCGTGGTAACTCGAGGTACCACGAGGATCACGTACTGGCACGAGATGGTCTGGTCGAAAATCGCAGCCAACAGCTCCGCGAGAAACTCGTTGGAATAACGCTCGTCCCACACGAGCAAATGTACGAACATCGTGTTCCTTTCCGTGACAGCGGGGATCCTTTTCGCGAAAAGGGTAAATTGTGTGTTTGTTACTTGCACTTGACTTTGCAAAGATTTACGCAAGATTTACCCGTAGATTGTTCTTAACCAGGTCAACCAGGCGTACGGTGGTACCGATGGAACATTGGGATACGTGCACAGGCAAATCCCCGAAACAATGTCGCGCCTGTCATTGTACTCAACTATCGAGAGGCAGCAGGTCTCGCTGGAAATTTGACAAATTTTACAATGAAGGCGTCGCCGCGGATCGTGCGGGTGTACTTGGTGTTAGATACAACCAGTACTTACTAGATTCGCTCCACGTTGACCGCTCCGAAAAGTTGCCGAGTCGTCGGACGTATCAGACGCTCTAAACATGACAAATCCGAATGTTGGAGGCGACGCGACCCCGCGATTTTGCTAGAGTTTAGCTTCTCTTTCGACATGGCTCGCGTTGGCTTTGTGTATGTGTGACTGTCGTCGCATTGTCATGCCGGTCGGCAATTTTCAATCGATCATGAATCGCAATCGATTTTTCTTAGCCTTATCCTTCTGATCTTCTGTGACACGGAGGGAAAGCGTTCGCTCGCAAAGAGAAGCGCTACGTAGGCTCTTTTTCCAACGTACCGAGAGTTGGAGGTTTCTTTGGGCTTTTTTCCCTCTTTCCTTTCCAAGCGCGTGGCCATGGGCCAATTGAGCAAACAGTCTAAACTTGGAATCGGACCTGTCAGTGCAGACTGGCTTCATTTCATTTTTCGAGAGCTCGAAATTACTTTGGCAGAAGACGGAGCCAAAAAACAAGGCAAGCGTTGCGAAGGAGCTAAAGAGCTCCTACAATTGTGGGCAAGTACGAAATCCTATTCTCCTCGCGGCGTTTCCTTTCCGAGTTACTAAGGTAATGGTTTTGGTCATGCAACGTAGGATCACGAGGAACGAGGCGAAACCTTGGAAATATGGCAGTCTCAACATGCACCATGCTCTCTCTTTCTCTCGTCGTGGAACTGAAAGGTAAAAGGTGGCGACAAGTGGTTTCCATGGAATGATTTCATTAGCGAGAAAGTCTAATCTTGCTTGTTGTCAGTCGAGAGATCCAGCGAGAACGAATCGCCGTCAGGCTGCGGAAAGAACGACGCAATAGCGCGCGCTATTGCGTCGAGGACGCTTTTATTAATAACCATGTACGCGAGCGCGTGGTTCGTTACGTCAACGGTCAAGCTCGCTTAAATCGCCTTAAAATCCTCCTCCTTTGACGACTCAACGGTGGCATATCCTCGGAAAAACGCCGAAATGACTCGAAAAACATTTCACGTTTCATTCAAGTTACTATGATAAAAGAGTTAAAAGTAGGATGCAACTCCAACTACGTACCTTTTATCTAATTGTAAGCAGGCGGCGACGTTAGGATGTTAGGAGATGTCAAGAGACGTAGAGGACCACCTCGGCGTACTCTCGAATATCGTTTCACTTGGCGACCGAGTCGAACGCAGATGAACGCAGAACGTGAAACCGACGACGACGACGACGACGGGACGCCCGCGATTGACTCAGCTAAACGCGCCATGTAATGTAAAACACCAAGCGCATAGAGTGGGAGGCGAAACTATGTGTACATATACATATAGCTGCAGCTACATAGATACACATCTACTTGTTACATCAGTGACAGTGTGAAATCAGAAAATCTCTCTCTCTCTCTCTCTCTCTCTCAAATCAACAGTAAATTCAAGAGGATAAGTCGACGTTTGCACGTTCGCCCATATTAACGAAATATTCTTCTGCTCAATTTATGAAAATATAGTACATACCATAAATTCATAACGTCAATGGCATTATCCACGTGATACGCCGACCTTGACTCGGTAGCTTTACTGTCGGTTATTACTCTCTCTCGCGTAAATTTCTACTAAAAAGTATAAATAAAAATTAAATAATCGTTCGTTTCAACAGAATCGTGCCATTTTCTTCTGAGCGCGCTTGTTAGGAGACACTAATTTCTATTTTTTTCAATGAAGAATAATCGCGTAGCATCGCGTAGGATTCGTAGCGGCTGAAAAAAGAAAAATTGTCACATTTTGAAAAATACAATATTTATTCAACGTAAACAGATTGTAAATTTAAATAACAGCATTTCTTAATTTAATAAACTAACATTAATCTCGTAATAAATCGTACAAGAGATTAATAATCAAACATGTAGTAAGTAAATCGATCATTTTTTTATCTTTTTGATTGATTTCTCGTATGAAAAGAGATGTAATTTGATGTATAGAAAAAAAGTATACACGTACGTGTGTGTGTGTGTGTGTACACACACTCAATTGGAAGAAAAAGTTCATAATAAAATTAAGTTGTAATATTCAATGAAATAAGTAAAGACAAGGAATAATTCACCAAAGTCGAATCGAAAGCAGTGAAATAATGATTTTGTGATCCTTCAACATTATATATATGTATATATATATATATATATATATATACATCCATTATATTATTATACAT
>VBVR01002570.1:0-21792 GCA_011638315.1 Tetramorium parvispinum
GTAATTTTCACCCTTAAAGTTGCATTGCCGATATAAAAAAATATGTGTCTATTATTTTTGGCTGATCTACAAATATACTGAGTTTCATTAAAATCGGCGAGTCACAAAAAGTCACAAAAAGGTAGGGTTACTTGTAAGTTATATCGTTTAACATGCAATTAGAAAGATAATATATATTATATATATAGAATAAGGTAGTATATGTATTATCTTACTATTGTAATTATTACTAATAAGATAAAATATCAGTTTTAATAATCTAATAACTTTCAAAAATTAAACAAATATTAGAGGTTTAAGAGTCAAAAATTTATTTATACAATTTAATGTTTTTATTCAAACATTGCTAAATAATATATTTGAATAAGATTTTTCAGTTTATACATTAAAGATGTCTTCTATATACATCGTTTAAACTATTACTTCAAAATTTTCGATTTTAATATAAATACTAAAAGCGAGAGAAATTTTAAGCGTTACAATTGTTACAATCATCACCATTTTGAAACGAAATATATTTCATCAACGTTTTTAACCATTAAGCTTGTAATCCGAGATATTTTTAGTATCGTTAAATAAATCTTTTAAAGGTGCAATATCACGTACGAGATCAAATAAAATATGCATTACATTCGATGATGTGTTTGATGATTTTAGAAATATTCGCTTCCATAAAATCTCCATGAAACATTAATAGCGATCACGGGTCCGGCAAGTGATTTATTCATGTGAGACGTTGGTGCGTTCCGGGTAAATGTTTAGTTTCCAATAAAAATTCAATTTTCAATCTTCAAGGAGATAACGTGATACCGCATGGCTGTAACCGTCGGTCGCCATTCTTAAAGTTTGCAAACCTCGCAGCGAATTACGATAGCGTTCGCAATGTAAATGTTTAAACTGTGGCTGCAGTACACATGATGCGTATGCACTCGCGAGATGTGAGACGTCGTTCTAATGGCTCCGAAATTGCATAGAAAGTTATGGCAAAGATCTGTTGAAAATTTTATGAGATAAAATTCGCTTTGCCAAAAGCTCCATCATCGGCAACTTCATAAATGTAATTATTAAATTTCACTTCACTTTGTAGCATGAAATAATAAACGAAATAAATTAATAGAAAGAAAAATAAAATAACATTTTCATGATAAAATTAATTTAAGTTAATTTGATACATTCAAAATATTAAATCAAATAATAATCTCTCTTTGTTAACTCAGAAATACAGCGTTAAATTAGTTTATTTATTCAATAGTAAATTTATTATACTCATTTGATGTAAAAGCACGAATTAATTAAATTGAAACAAAAAAGAATATAAAAAATAATTATCCAGTAATTAATATTTCAATTTATTATATAAAATATTTATAAAACGGAATAATTAATAGGGAAAATTATAGCAACTACTTATTATTATATAAATTGCTAAATTGCTCTTTAATTAATTAATGTGACGTGATGTTAAAACTCAATATTGCAATAAAAACAAAATAAAAATAATATCGAAAATCGCGTTGTAAAAGATTGCATAATTTTGTTTGAAACGTTTGTGATGAGAGATGATCCTCACGGATAACTTCATGGCTCTAAACTACCTAAAATACGAAGCGCCTTCCAAGACTATGTAAGTTCCTGTAATCCACGTCACTTCATGTAACGTAGCGTCATATTATGCGCAAAATATGTTGCACACGGGACGAAGCTATCACTATCGTGGAACACTTCAAAGGACTGCTTGTCGGTATCACCAAATTGCAATTTAAACGTTATCACGCACATTATTATGAAATATCCAGACACATATCCAAATAATTTCACTATTTCTTCTAAAATTGTTTTACTTTCATTTGAAAGTACTATATAAATTTTTGCAATTGTTTTGTGAAATATATCTTTGTGTATGATTCTTTATAATAATGTTAACAAATAAATTGTTAAAGTCTATTAATTGCAAATAGAAACATGAGAAAGAAAATAAAATATGTACTGCTACATATTTTAATTTACCAATAATAATAAATATCATTTTCAATATTTTATTTGCTGTGTAGAAAATGCGAGAATATTATAAAATTCTGATTACCGCTTCCGTGCGATATATTTCAATATAGTACAATGCACGTACATTGAATTTATTAAAAATACGATATCTTAGTGCAATAACGTGAATAAAAGCTACATTGCGCTGCATTGTAAAGGTATATAGTTTGAATAGAAAAAAATTGTAAAAACGTGCGTCGTATTTCGAATTTATATCTTTATATCAAACAAATCGAACAATTAAATATTGTAATACAAAAATTGTGAAAAAAGAGATCTCTAATGAGAAAACATCTCACGCAAGCGATTAATGAGCGTTCTCATCGTTTGGCATGCAATAGACAATATGCAAATATTAGATAAGAGAAAATGAAGGAACGGAGAACGAAATACTTGTTAATAATCTGAAAAAGAATAGAGACCGGTTCGAGAAATTATGCGTTTTATTCGGCTTAATGTAAATATAAATCAGTGTGCCGATGATATATCCACTGCCGCTGTTTATATATTTACCTGCTTTTCCTTTTTACATGTCGTATCACGTTGCGAATCACGTTCTATTATAGTGAATGTATGGCAATAATTTTTCGTTAATGTGTTGACACGGATCGCTATGAAAAAATATTCGCTATTGTTAATGCGTGCCAGCGTGGTTACGTTTTGCTAACTCAAATAATGAAGTTGAATTATAAATGCTGTCCTATTTAGATTTTTGGAAAGCAAAAAAGCATAAGAGTTTAGCTTTTATATTTCAATTAAGTAGCGTTTAACAGTATCCTGTTATCAATTAGTATTTTCAATAAAAGTTATTATAAATTGATATAATAGCTGTCGTTATTTTATATTATTTTCATATCTTTTACAATTTTACATTCTGATATTTGTGTTATACATAATAATAAAGAAAAATCTTTTGGTTATGGGATAAAATACGTTACTGGAGCAAAAACTAAAGTAGCTTTCTATATTGATTACTCTGTATAAACTATTGGTACATTTGTGTTGAGTAAGAACATAACACATAACACAAACCGCAAAGATCGCGAGGAGATCACGAGGGCGAACACGTTCGTCCAATCGTTTCGGGAAAATCAGCAAACTTTCCCTCAATCCTACCGACGCAATTATCCGAAATTCCGGTTTCCGATTGGCTCGTTCGGCTCTCGAATATTTCGTAGGTTAAACTTTTCCGCATAGACCGACTTCGGTGACCTCCTTCCGCTTTTATTGCCCGCATTGCAAATTGGCGATATACGAAAAAAGTATACGTATGCAAAAGTTTCATTTAAATCGCCGAGCGCGCTCAAGTAAACCCATTGCGATCACCTTCGATGCGAATGTTTGCGCGTCGCTCGATTGCGATTTCCAAGTCCGCTGGAAATTGTTAGTTATCTGAATAGCATGCAAATCCAATATTATATTATGAGAGTAATGAGTTTTCTCTCTTGGCTCGGTTCGCGTTTCATTCGTCCGCCCGTACATTACTACCATATTACCAAATTATGTAAGAAAAATAATATGAAACCTCATTATTAATTTAAAATAATTTGACTTTATTATTAATTACGCATATTTGTTGCTTTATTCTGATGTATTTAAACCATTTTAGGTCATATTTGATATTAAAATTTTATATTTACCGCGATTTTATGTTGAAAGTAAAACAAACATTTCCAACAATTTATTTTCCCATTAAGAAATATTCTTTAAATTATATTGATTCAACTCTCAGCAGTTGTAACTTTTTTCCATTAAAATCAGAGGTCTTTGAAAATGCAAGTAGTGACAATCTAACCGACTGACAGACAATGCGAAATGAATACAACGGAGTTCAGCGACGAAAGCATGGAGTGCAAAATCATAGAGGTATCGTGGCTACGCGATATTCGCATACAATACAGGCGCTGCATCGAACGGACAATGGTCCTTTTTTCGTTCAAATGGGAACAAGGGTGAAGGGAGAGCAACGTGGCGTGCGGCGTTAAAGGGAGGACGGACGGCGCGCGTGTACGCGGTACGTGGTAACGTAAATCATACCTCGAAATAGATTCGAACGGTCGATCGTGGATTGCGATGTCGGCGTGCCATAAACGCTCGAACACAAATCCGATTCGCTCTGAAATCTTATCTAAAGCCGAGCGTTATGTGTTAAGCCCGGCTCATTTCGTATCACAATTACGGTGCGGATTAATACTTTCAGCACTGTTAACGGCGCGAAAATAGGAATTTTTACAATTTCCATAAATGCAATAATAATCTGCGGCTTTCCATATAATCTAAATGAATAATCTAAAGTCTCTCACATATGTACATACCGTGTAAAATGTGATATTAGTTTTTACTAAGGAAGCAGAGATTTTAAGGGCATTTATTAATTTCATTATTTCTCAACTGTCATTGTATTCCAAAAACTTTTTATTGTATTTCCGCAGATATAAATCAAATAAAATCACAAACGCAATAATTTTATTTTATTTTATTGTTACTGCACGTATAAGGTGACCAATAACGATGGCGATTTTCCAGATGATACGATCTTCGTTTAAACAAAACGCTTAATCGACGAGCGGGAACGGACCGATGAAATCGTGATCAGTACGCGCAATGCACCAGCAATCATTGCGCTCGCGATTCGTTTGCTAAACGAATTTGGAAAGAGGACAGACATGAGTATTGTTCGGCGTTGCTCACGTTAAATACGTCGGTTTAATTACCTATTGAATGCTGTAAACGAAGTTGGGTCGTACAGATGTTGACAATGGATTCGTTTACTCGAGCGCGTACATAAATCAGAGCGATGTCGCGGATTATACTCATTACGATTATGAAACTTTATCACTTTTACATTATTACGGAACTTATTAACAGACCGGAAGCTATAGTCCGATAATATCACTGTCGTGTGTTAGTAGAATGAAAATTCCGATTTTCATTAAATGTTACCGGTTTCAATTAAAATAGGATTTTCAATTTTCTGACGGAATATCAATTAGGTACCAATTTCCAACGACAACGTTCCACTCTCGTTCCGCTAAGGGAAAACCCTGATTTCGATTCCGCTTTAATTACATCTGCCCAACACTGATTGCCTATTATGTGCTTCTAGACGAGTCTAACAAGCTTCGAAGCTCTCTTCGCGAAGAAAGCTTTTTAGCTACAACATTCTCGATCTCTCCAATCATTGTGTGTATTCAGCATCACTTGTAAATTTTTTACGATATCTTGCAATATGTTACAATACAATGTCATATAAACTAATTCGATTACAATTCGATTTAATACAATTTAACAAATTGAATTAAAATTTAATGACAAAAATACAAAAATACTCAAATACTTGCAAATTAATTTTGTTCCAAAATAATATTATTAATGTTTACTAAAATTAAGAGTAATTTTAATTATAAATAACGAAATATTTTATAATAGAATTTTAAATAAATTATGCATTCTAAATTTGATAAGGATACGTTTCACTTTTAATCGTTAATCGTAGAAGCAAGTCAGGTATCTTATAAGAGATTTCCATAATTCGGTGAATGAATAAAATATTGCCCGCGAGGGATCTTCCGGAGATTTTTCACAGCGAAGATATTCATCCCAAAATCTCTTGCGCGCGATATTCTCATTTAATTCGATCTTTTAACCATCTTCTCTGTTAGATCTGACGGGATTAGTAACGATACGAAATTTCTTATATCGCAAGCGTTTCCTCGGTTCTCAATCTGCTCTCCCAATCTCGCGAAACATCATTCTTGATGCTCACTCGAATTCCAAGTCTTCTCGATTTCGTTACCTTTGAGTTTATCGAGTGGATAGAATGTCTATGTATGCTCCGTATCTGTTTTGCTGTCGCTCGAGCTGCAAAAATTTTATGTGGAAACTGCAGAAACCATTCGCAAGACATGGTATTCTGGCCTCTATAATAGTCCATCTCGGAGATGAACTTTGCAGCTTGTAGGTAGGAGGCGAACACGTATGTGAATCGATCGCGGCTCAATTCGAACATGAGCAATTTTTTCGTCTTGTGTCCTTGGTGATTACATTTAGCATGTACATTTTTATTTACTGCGAGATATGAAATTAATATCGTAAAATAATAAATACAATTTTATTTATTTTATTTTATTACAAATAATAAATACAAAATTAAAAAACGACATGTATGAAAAATTTATCAAAATAAAATATTCAAAAAGTTTAAATTTTAGTTGCGGCTTGTATAACTTTCTTTGTATTATTTTTCGATTATTTATCTAATCATATGTTAACTGTTATTTTTCTTTAAGTAAAATCTTTCTTTTTCTCTTGAAATAAATAATTTTAGAATATCTTTTTATTTTATGCAAATGCTTATTGTAAATTTTAATTCTTTTATAAATGTTTCATGAATAGTAGTATTGTATAATTACAAAAATTACAAAAATTTATAAAAAATTATAATGTTATCAGAGGCTTACCTTTCATCACATCTTAGTCATAGATATAAACCGCAAATGGAGCAAAGAAAAAGAAAGAAAAAAAGAAAGATAGAACAAGAGAGAAGGGAAGGAAGAGAATGTTGTAATCCTTATCGGTAAGGGGCAACACGTAGGTCTAATTAACTTCGCGTCGGTTCCAAGGATTTAATCCCGTGGAAAACTGTGTGCACCGGAAAGAGAAAATGTTAAGACTCTGCATCTTTCGCAATTCCGTGAAATCGTTCCCGGACAAATTGAAGATTTTCGAAGAACAGGCGAAGTGAAGATGTAGATTTAATTTTTCCGCCGTTGCTCTGTCGCAGTTAACAGTAAATTTTTTTAGTCAGGGAGTGAGAGAAGATATCGTAAAACACACTCGAGATTTTCAACAAGATATACTTTGTCAATTAACTTCAGATTATCTTGCGTAAGGAAACAAGATTAATGACAAGATTAAAGGTGATTAAACAAACTACGAACTATCAAGAAACTGATAATATCTTATTCTGTAGAATTAAAAAACTAGAATATAATTAATTATAGAAAACGAATTCTCTGAATTAATTAAGGACAAATTAATTTTGCTATTTAATTACACATTATTTCTTTTTTATACAAAATTGATAAAAATAATTTTGCTATACTAAGGCTAAGTAGTATCATATACAATTTTTATAAATGCTTTCAGAAAAAAAGAGAAACGTATTGCAAGAATTTATATCCATGATGATTCTCTGCACTGCAGGATTTTTTATATATTACGTATTTTAACGATCCGACTAAAATTTAGTTCGAGAATTATGACAATAAAAAAAATTATATTAATGAAAAATAACATAACGATAACATAACTATTTTAATGAGCGTTTTTGTTACAGTAAGGTTATAGTCGATCCTTTCTTTAGCAGTTATTAGTTATAGTCATAACCTACTTCAATTATATCAAATATGGTTAGTATTTTTTTTTAAAGAAAATAATCATTGTAAGAACAATAGGCATGTAATGCAGCAATTGTGGTAATTATCTGTATATTCTTTTTTAGGTAATTATTACAGCATTAACAAATAACCTAAATATTTATTTTCTTCTATTATGTATTGCATTTTATTTTTATTTTATATTAGAATATTAAAAAATTTAGTGAAAAATGGATTATTTTTATAACATTGAATTTCACCTGGTACTTGATTAATTTGAAATATTGAAACAAAATTGTCTCGTGACCAATTAGCTTTTCAACATGCGCGTTATTTTAATTCCAGCGCCAGCAAGTGCAGAACGCGACTGAATCATGAAGCGACACTTACTGCTCGTTGACAAGTTGTTGAATCGAGACTAAAAAGTAATTACGATGCATACGTGGATTTCACAAATTTAATATCCACCGATTTGTCCAACGCCGGTTTAAACGCGACGTGTTATTTTCGGATGGTATGCATTTACCAAGCCGCATAATTGCTCGTATGCTCATCGCTCTTCTCTGCGATTAACCGTTTAATTTATCACGACGACGAGTGAAACGTTTGAGCACGGCTATCCCGATGATAGTTACGTAAAACGGATGGACATGTTAGAGCCCGAGCAAAGGTAATTTATCGAGCACTTAGTCTCTACAGTGACGTCATTTCTCGGAGCGTGAAAGATAATCTATCATTGTGCAGCCAGACAATCGTGGATCAGGATTTGCTTTCACGATTAAAACAGTTCATTAAGGTTGAAGTAAGACGAATTGCCAGTCTATAGCACATAATCAATATATTCGTTTAAAAGATACGATTTGACAATTAATTGGGTTATTGAATACTTTTTCTATCAATATTTCGATTTTTTTATAAGAACGTCATAAAATATATAAGAAATTGCCATATGTCAAAAACTATGAGCTTTAATATTAAAACTTTTCTAAAACATTTCAAGAATAGCATTTACGATATTGCAATGCTCGCATAACTAAATTACAAAAATTTCGATGTAGATACTTACTTATATTTTTATCTTTGTATTGTGGCCGCGCATCGCCGATGAAACAGATGAAGAATACCCAAACTGCGAACCAGGACGTTCCCATTTCGATCTGAAATAAAAAGTGATATTCTAAAGTTTATATTTTAATTAAAAATTCAATAACGCAATGTACAGCACTTTTACAGTTTCTCCACGATTGCAATATTACCGCTTTTATTCTTTTACTCTTAAATAGGTTAAAGACCATCATAACGCAACACGATAATAACGAAAAATAAATATTGTAATGAAACGAAATTTAATTACGTATAAAATCAACATTTCTTGATTTATTCGACTTAATATACCTGCAGTCTAAGTTTTTAAAAATTTACAAAACTTTGGCAACTTAGTTTCTGTCAAAGTTTTGGAAATATCTACTTTAAATTTTGGTTTAGGTAGTATAAAATAGTTAGAACAAGATATATGTATACATATATGTATATACATATACATACATATATATAAAGCAAGTTTATTCACAATAAATTTTGGTCGCTTTTACTTGCTCGGAAGGAGCGTCGTCGTTTCCTTACGAAAACTTATCGTTTCCCCGTTGCGTTTCTTCCGATCCATTATTGTACTTGTTGTAGCGAAGTTGCCGCCACAAAAGGATAAGCGTTTTAATTTATAAAAGTTTTAAATTTATGTTGTCAGCGTGTTTTACGATTTAACTCTTCTTAAAATATATGTACACAATATATGTACGAGATGTCTTTGACGTCAATAATACCGCTCGATTGTTCCACTATTTTAAATACAAGTTTTTGATAATTGTACATCGTCACAATTTGTCTAAAAAATTATTAATCTTTGAGAACGTGAAAATGCAACTTCAATTTTAATTTTGCTATAATAGAGCGAATATACTCGTTTGCCCTACAGTTCAAGGAAAAGATCGATGGTTGCATTTGCACGTTTCTATGCGTCGGATCATCGACCCATCTCGTAATCGCTGAAGGGATAATGCTCCTCAACCGTCGAGTCCGGAGACGATCCTTTGTGGCAATCGCGCGGATAATCGAAAACCGAGAGAAAGAGATACGCGGAGTATGGGATTCGCGGCGATGGAACACGGCTGAATATTTCCGGGTTTCCGCCGGGCGTGCACGGAGATGTTATAAAATATTTCTTTGAGGATTTCGACTGTAGAGATATATATTTCATTCGACAAGCGTTTCCGTGCAGTAGGTATTCTGTATCAGTTTCCGCGAATATATTCGTGAACCAAGCGCGGAAAAGTTGCCTCCGCATGAGATGACGACAATGGCGATTGCTTTATCCATGAAATTAACTGGATTTCGTTGTCACAGTGATACCAGCTTGCTTCTGCATGCGCATTTTATCGCTGCTTTCGAAAGAAACGCACCGAACGTTCTTGTCTAGTTTTACGATACTAGAACTATATACTAGAACTCGAGAATGTCAATTATTTTTAGACGATTAAAATCTCCCAGTTAATTGTTGAAGCAAAGATCAAAGATAAAAAAAATATTTGCTGACGTTAACATTCGATTCATTGAAAGTTTATTTTTTCTTTTTGATTCCCGACTTCTATTAAATAAACTATTTGTCAAAACACATTTTATCAAATTTGTAAAATAAGCAAATGTATAACTTGATATTATTTTGTCGTATTTTTATTTAAAGAAGATATATGTGTATTTTTTACATATAAATAAATTAGATAAACATTTCATTTCTAAGTTAAATTTGATTTGATTTAAATTTAATTAATTAAAGAATTATTTTTTTATTTGCAATCTATATGCTTATTGACGAATGTTAAGCTCGAATTAGCACATTTTTCTCAAGGATACAAAAAAAATCAAAGACATACATATTGTTATCGGCGTTTTTGGAAAACGTTACAGCCATTCTCGCGTTTCATCCACTCACATACATTTCGTGAAGGAGCAAACCAGAGTGTGTCCGAAGGATAGACATCTCCTTCCCCGAGGCGGGTATATATCCCTTCTGAAGGTTTATCTATCGTAGAAACTGCCCTTTTCGGAGAAATCCCCAGACGAGCAGCGTAAAAGTTCCTATTCTCCCTCGAAAGGAAAACATCGTCTAGTACTCGGAGTGCAGGTCCTTCTCGCGACCCCAGGATCATCTCGACCAAGAGTACACGAATACATATGACCCCGCGTACGCACATACACCTTCACACGCGCCGAAATGATACTCGCGCGCGAAGTAGCAACCCCCAGCCCCTTTGAGGAGGATCCTTCGAACCTTCATCGATCACTATATACCTGCCGGGGTCAACTTCTCTACGTATCTCGTTTCATGGTTAGCCGGCTCGAAAATATTCCCCCATCCCTTCTCATCGCGATGGGAAAGGGCGACTTTAGTGCTGCCGACGGGACACAAAATTTAGAACCCGTTCTACGAAGGTAAATAATACGTATTCTCGGGTCGTCGGATCATTGAGTTTCTGAATCCCTGGATTCGCTGATCCTAAAATTATTTTTCTCCCCGTCCCTCAATAAAATACGTACGTGCGAATCATTTTAGACAGCTTCTTAAGAAACTGAAACGATATTCTGATACATTTGCGTTCATTTTAATAGTGAATAGGATATAACGATTCTTTATTTTGTACATTTTATACATTTAATATAAAGATTTCAACACTATCACAAATTAAAAATTGTATGCCATTTAAGTAATATATTTAAGTTAAGAGCAATAAGCAACTTTACTTATTATAATTAATGTTTCAACTAAGTATCGTCGTATGCACTTAGTACTTACTAAGACTTGAAAGCAGTATAATTTCAGTAAGTCTTGTTAACAGTGCTGGGAACACACGGATTTACTTTATACATATACACATAACAAAATGTAATAGACATATACACAAAGGTTTAAGATAGTTACAATTTGAAATAAAAAAGTATATTGATAAAAAAGATATTGAGAAAAATAATTCTTTATAGACAATTAAATAACACATTATTTTTAATTCTTTTCAGTTTTTTATTTACAGTATGAAAAATTGTACTAATTGAAACTATATAATTTTAAATCTCAAATATTAATTAAAAATAATAAACCTAACTTGTAAGCAACAATAGTTTTCAGGATGAGAATAAAAGATCAGGTCTGTTGATGAATCTCGTAAATCTCAAATGGAAACAAACGACAAAAGAAAAAGAAGTAAAGCACTACCAATAGAATCAACGAAAGTAGAAAGATTTGCGAGACGAATTTCCGCAAGCGACCCTACTGTGTCCGGCTGAGTAATAATTAGGGCTCTTCGTCACTGAGGTGGTAGGCCAACTGGTACTTCCACAAGAAAGCCCTCCAATCGAACAAACTTCCTTCGCTAAGTAGCTCTCCAGAGATTAAACTAGGTCTCCATTATAGAGAAATGCGCTTTCTTGAAGAGTAAGAGAAATGACGATATACATACAAACATACATACATGTATTTATATTCATCCTTCAACTATTAAATCCTGTATTGTTCAAGTGTATGTCTATATATGATTCATAAAACATTTAAAAATATATAATGATGATGTAAAATGTAATCAGGACAATTAAAAATTAAAAATTGATAAAATGATTAGGATACTAATATTTTCAACTTATTAAAATCTTTATAATAACTGTAACTGACCGTAAAAAATATAGATTGATTGTTAATTTTTAATTCAATTATGAGTATCGGTTTTCTACATAATGAAATCATTAAAAAATCTATAAAAATCAATTTATTTAACGTTTTAATGTTAATTATTCTTAGATCAAGGCTACAATAAAAATGTAAATCTTACGGAGTAACAACTTTTGTTAATTTAGAGGCACAGAGCCACGAAATAATCAGAGAGATAAGAAACAAAACATGGCATAATACAGATAACACCTGGTGTATACTTTCAAACTGGACAATGTTTCATAAAAAAAATTAAATTAGATAAAACAAAATTATGAGAATTATAATTTTTTACTTAATTACAAAGACAATATACTTTATCATACAAGTTAACAGTGAACAGATCTCAATTTACTTTTGTTATATTAATACAATTATTCACACGTTTATTTCTACTTTATAACTCTCTAAAATTCAACCTTAAAAAATTACGCAGTGTAGCGAAATACAGCGAAATATCATCGTTCCACAAAATAAATCTTAAAGTAAACAATTTTCATGTCAATCATGGGATTAGAGGATTATTAACAATAGCATGGCAGCAATAATCATAATAAATAGCGCTAGCCGGCCCAGTGATATTGTAGTAGAACAAATATCCGGGAATGACTTTCCCGAGCTGTGAACGATACTAAAAGTTATTAATGACGGTCTCGGCAACCTCCGTTTCGCCTTATCCTCATGGAGAGGCGAGAATTAAGGAAGGTGCGAACGGACAGAAGGATAAAACCAAAGAAAGATGAAAGTTCAGTTTCCCTCTCTCATAAAAAGTTCTTGTTTCTTCTCTCTTGCGGTAGCACCTGCTCGCACATCCGTGCGCTTGCTACGCCATACTCTATACCGCAGTTCTCGTTATTATCTCACCGCTGCCATAACGTCATTCTTAAGCTTCGCTATCGTCCGTCTGCTTTGTCGTTATTGCGCGCCGGAAGCAACATTAAGCACAGGGTATAAATATAAACGACTGTCGGAACGAGAGAGAAAAAGCGCGAAAATAACGCGCTACGTTTTTTCCACCGTAATCGTCGCGAGCTCGAGAGTTTACAGGACAACGATAAACGCGAAACTGTTTATGTACGATGGCATCGCTACCCTTCAATTTCTAACGGAAAATCGTATAGAGGAAGCTAGATGAAGGTAAACTGAAGATATTCACAAGGGATCGATACGCGATGAAACATTAAGATGAGCTCTTTCGACACGGAAATATATTTACGTATTACGGATATCCTAGCAAGTTTATGTAAATTTCATTATGTTGTAAGATAGTCTCGTTTATCGACTCTTTAAATATTTTAATTAATGCAAATATAATGATGCGATTTTGTGTGAATATATTGAGAGACATTTAATTTTAATAAATTTTAATTTTTATGTATATTAATACGTGATCATTATTTATGACAATTGGCATAAAGTATTGAAAATCGAATAACGTTAGAGATTATAAATCCATTTTAAAATTAAATCATTTCTCTGTTTTCTTAAAGTATATTTGAATGTTGCGAGTTTCATTTTCAATTTTACCGCAAATGTTACCTCAATGTGCACAGCTTTTTTACCACTGACCAAGGGTCATTGTGAAAAATTGGCTCGGGTCGCTCAGACATCGGAATTCCGGTTAGGGATCAAATCGTAACGAACCTTCGATCCCGACCGCGCTGGGTAGCTAACAGACATAAGTCTAAGAAATGGGAAGGGAACGGAAGCGAATAATCTGTCGTGGCACAAATGACGGCAAAATCGATCCACGAGCGACACAAAGCCTTTTTACGCCCGGCCGATATCGGGACGTAAACCGGAGCCGTTCTCTTCGCGATGTTCCCGGGGAAAAGCTTTAGCAACGGTGTACGCGCGGGTATCTATACGGCCGCGTCTCCTCTCTCTATTTACTCACGCGGAGGGGCAAGAGGAAATAGAAAATGCGAGGCGCCGAGTAGAAGAGTGCCATAACCACCCTCGAACAAACCCTCCTCCCTGCATCGATTCTATGCCTGCCTCATGTATATGCTCGTCCTTCAGACCATGTCTTTCCAGACAATTCTTTATTTATACCAGATGCCTTTCGAAACTCTCGCCTATCTCCCCACGTTCTCGCACGTCGGTGTGTACTTAAGTCTCGCGAAGCGAAGTAATTGAAGGGAGATGAAAGAGAATGAAGTAAAGGGAAAAAATAAATGGTGGTTCGAATAAATACGAAATGAAGAACGTGTTGACTGATTGTGAGATGTTAGCTAGTCATATAATATAGGTATTACATGCAAGAGGACATAACAATGCATAATAATTACCGGCAAACTATGTCAAATAGTTTCTAATTTTAAGAAAACAGAATAAATATAAAAATTTTAAAATAGCCGATATATTTAAAGCAAACTAAAATATCTTTTTAATAATCGTTGATGATACTTTAATAATAGCAATCACATAAGTACTGCTACAGATTAAATTTATGATATTAGTTAATAAAAGCTGCATAAAATGTAAGAAACATCTTTCGATAAGAAACTAAATTTTTCTATAAAATAATATATAATAATTTTATTTAATAATGTATAATAATAATTTTATTACATTATATAAATTACTAAAAAGATAGAATGCTATTTGATTGTCCGTTACTTATGGTATCAGAATATAGATCAAAAAATTCATGAGAAAGAAATATTTTTAGTATCTATTTCGAAAGCGGATAGGATCGAAACAAGCAATAAAGAAATACGACAAGCATTTCGTCCTCTGTTTCCTTTTGTCGCGGTTGCGATGGACTATCTTGAGGCGCGCCCTACGTTGCACCGGTTTATTTCCGGTAGAAGTCGAGAACGTATTATAGTGGATAGCGTGGTGCGGAAAAGTGCACGAGTGATAAAATGGTGCACCTAGTCAGACACATCGAAGGATTCACCGTTATCTTACTTCTTTTTTTGTACGTTATTTTGTTCACCCTATCTCAGGACCCGCCCTTTTTCCATTACATCACTCTACCGCTGCGCTGATTCTGGATACATGTCGATACGAGTTTGGAAGGGGGATGATTTCGAAGATACATAAAACAAACGAGATATATCAGAGAAGATACTATAAAGACGTAAATTCTTCAATACAATCTAAGAAACTGTCACGAATTTTACAGTTACGACAGTCGTTTCATTTAGTTAAGAAAATTAAATACCCAGCATTGTAAATTGACAATTTTATCAATTGAAAATTTTAACATTAAATTTGACATTACCGCGAAGATGTTTAGCATAGTTTAATAATAGAATAATAAATTTAATGTAGACACGGAAACGCGTGAATTGCAATAAGGTGCTGTAATTTTTCACGCATCACGGCAGCGTTCTGACGCGTGTCGACGCGCGCGTTTCTCTCGCACGAGTTCACCGAGACGCGTGTAATAATCCGGAATAACCGAGAAAGCGGAAAATGCATTTACAGGCGCTGCTCTTTGGTCCCATGGGAGCCGTTTCCAAGAGTTCGCATTTTCCTTTGATCTACTTCAAAGTGTACGACTTTAACCCCCTCCCCCCTCCCCTCTCTCTCTCTCTTCTCTTTTGCCCACGGGTTATCGTAGCGGTTTAAGAGTATCTTGCGCCTAAAAGTAGATTCACCGTACAATGCCCCAAAGGTATCGTTTATGCCAGAATGGCGAGCGAAAATCCAACTTTAATCCAATTAAAACACACCTTCCCTCGAGCGTCTGATAGTGCGCTGAATACAGTTTAACTATTTAGTCTGTCTTTCTGCCCTACTTGACAGAAACTATTTCCCGACATATTAACAAAGTTAAATGGCAATTTACATGCAATTGTTGTCTAATAATAACACGAGTGAGGGAGCTTAATACGCATGGAATTCATTAAAGAACAAGCGAGCTAAGAAACACGGATGTACAGATAGAAAATAAGAAATAAAACTTTTAGTGAAATAAATTGCTTAGAAAAATACACTCTTAGGATCAACATTTAACTTAAGAAATTTGCTCGGTTGCCACCAATTAAAGCGAGCACGGGAGAAACGCTACAGGGAAACGCTATAATCGTAAATAAATGACGACTACTTCGAAAGTGAATTAATGAGTTTACTGCAAGGCGTCTGCAACAGGAATAAGAAGAGAAGAGGCTGTTGTGTGCTCCCGCACGACACGTGCACGTGTAGACTATTAACTGTACATACGCCAGACACGCAGTTCTCATAGGAAACCGAGAAACAATTAACTGACTTCACCACGAATAAATCTTTCCTTCGCGTAAAACGAAAAGTCTTCTTGCTCGATCGATATGAAATTAATTCAAAGTATGCTTTTATAATGAGGAAATATATATAATAGAATTTATCAGGGAATCGCGATTAATATTTACAAATCGAACCTTCGAAAGGAGAGACGTTAAGAACTATTTTATATTTGTTGTATCTATTTTATCCATATTTTTAAATTTGTTTTAAATTCCTTTTTTATATAATATACAAAAATCTCTAAAAGTAATTTTTCTTTTAATGTATTGATTACAGCAGGAATTAGTGTTTTAAAAATAGCATAATGATTAATTAGATTTTAACAACTTAAAATCGTGACAATAAACTCAGTATTATCCATCATAAATTGCTGTATCTCTTAATTTTGATAACAAGAAAATCGCGCTATTTGTAACAATCGAACAATTATTATTGGCGAATTTGATAAGAAAGATTTCCGTAATATGATCTCACAGCACTTTCTCTCAGACCGATAATTTTACAGCATCACGCACGAACGTTGAATTCCAATTATCGCTCACATCCAAAGGCGAGATCGAATAGTCTCATGATGTAAAATTAACTGCGGAGAAGTGCCGCGCCCGGTCTCGCGATAATCGATCGGCGTCGCGTCGAGTGGAAGGTTCGGGTTTAATTTTCAGGAGCTCACAATCGGAAGGATACTTCGTTACAGCCTCTCCCTCCCCCGCCCCTAAGCTCCCCTGCTACCTGCGGATGTACGATGAAAAGCCACCTGTTGATTGGCGGAAATACCGATTCTCTACTTCACTCGGTGACGGGTTTCAGTTTGCTCTGAGAACTGCGAGCAGCCGCGCGTTTTCAGGGGTAGCAGGACCGCAGGACCTGGGATTGGAGGACCGCATGGGAGGAGATGTACGGCGTTTAATTAACCACCTGATCGATACACCTGTCCCGGGAGCTCACCTGAGCCTGGATTTCTCCAGGGACAGCTTTATAGTGCCTATGAGTGAGTCACAGTGCGATTGCTCGAGATTGCTAACGTCATTTCACAAATTTCTTTATTTAATCGGTTATCTGCCGCAGTCTCCTAAAGCTGATAATTTATATATATTTTTCCCTATATACTGAGAGAAATTTCTGGTGACGCTATCCAGAATTCAGAATCGGTTTACCAAACAGTATAGTGAATAATCGTGTAACAAGACATCTAGTTAATAATACTAAACTATCTGGTAAGCGCATTGTCTGATTAGAATTACAGCAATGTTTAGATATGTTTACCAAATGTCTAGTATAACGTACGATTTATTTGATAAGCGTTACGAAAGTCGGAAAAGAAAGCGTCTTAGTGAGAGACAATTGACTATCGTGTCATCAGACGGGCACCACACGTCTAGAGAAGATTACCAAACTGTCTAGATACCTACATAGTAGTCGATACAGAGACAAAATGTACTATGACGCGTTAAGGCGCCGTTATCAGAATTTTGGATGTATGAACCATATGTCACATACAAATTCACTATGCTACGTCTCACAAAACGAGTATAGTTTTAATCACCAAAAAATTTCTCTCAGTGTATAAATAACGATTTTATTTAATATTTACTTTATCCTTTCTTTAAAAACGAAAATAATCTAATATTTTACCAATTACATTAATAAGCCTCTTACTTAAGATATCGGATTTGATTCTTATTGTTACGATATTCTCACTTGAAATATTTATATATACGATTTTAAAAAAAGTATAAAAAGTTTTAATTTCAAAAAAGCTGCGCAAAAAATATGCACTATATGATAGTAGATAGATTCTTTCCTGAAAATTTACGAATATTTGAATTCAAACAGTCTTTATTAATGAATTAAAATCTTTGATTGTTGATGAATTTGGAGATTTAAGACTGTTTACATACTATAATTACATATTCGATACATTACATATATCTCTATGAAAACAAATAATTTAATTTAAAATATCAACGATTTTAACTAAAAGGGAACTAGAGTATAGTGTTTCTAGTACAATATTGTATTACTAGTGAGCAGTGCAAAATAAGAGAGGAAATGGAATACAACTGAAGACCATCATTTTTTTTAACGAAATGTGGCATTTCAAAAACCAAAATTTATTTAAAATATATGTAACATGTATAGTTTTAAAAGTGCATTTTTATTCCATCTGTAAGTATATGCATACATCGCATTATATCAAGGACTTCAAATAATCAGTGAAAGATTCCTTCATAAACGTATTATTTTTCTTTTTCTCGTTTGAAACAAATCGTAGAAATGTCAAAATGGCTACAAGTGTCAATATATTCGGTAAACTATAAAAAACTACCGATTATATAAAGAAAAAATGAAAGTATAAATACATATAATTTATTATGCAATTTTCTTTTTTATTTTCGCATTTCTCGAATCCATAAAGTTCTATTCGAGCGTTCTCAGAGGTACTGGTATTCGTTTAGCGCACTAAAGTTTCGAAGTTACTCAACATGGTCTTATTTTACTGTATCGTCAAGTTTTGCTGGATTGCTGAACAGAGCATTGCTTTAGTTTCACTGAGACGTACAAAAAAGAGCCAACCGTCGTAACTTTGAAACATGATGCAAGTATGATCAGCCATAGTCTCGAAAATCATCTTTCTACTTCTATTCGTTATTACATTCATCTACATTTATTTGTCTCCGCATTACAATATTAATAAAAAAATTTATTTAGGCCCGAAATAGATTTTTATTTAAAGTATAAATATTAAATATATGTTTCACGAAATTGACAATATTCATAGAAGAATTCCAACTTTAAAACGTTTTAAATTTAACAAAAATCTGCATTACTAAATATGTGTTAATCATCTGCTAATTAATTATTTAATATATTGTAGAAAATTCATGTTTATTATACAAATTTTTGAAATATAAAAATAAAAAATCTGCTTACAGAGATAAACCGTAAATACTTATTTCATTATTAAGAATGTAAGTATATTCAGAAAGAAATGCCACTTAAGTAATGTCGTCTTTATTCATTTATTTTTAATCTTGAAAGCCTTGGAAATATTTTGCATACAGTCGTTAATTATAGACAAAATATCACTAATTAACCAATTATAAATAAAATATCAAAGGCTATTTTATCGCTTAATATGTTAATTTATGTTATTTTTTCCACTCTTAAAAAAGACATGTTAAATCGATACTCGAAAATCTCAAAATATTATTGCCTCTTTTCCACGATGCTAATTGATTTTCTTGTTTGGCTCACCTCGTATTGCGAGAATAATTAAGTAATTAAGTAACCAATTATGAAAATTATTTGCAAATTTTTGTTATTTTTTGCTTTTAAAATTAATTTTTTTGCTTTACTTTTTAAAAAGTTACTTAATATTGAGCTATCGAACCTCTCGTAACTTTTTAAAAACTAAAACAAAAAAATTAGTTTTAGAAACAAAAAATTAGTAAATAATTTTTATGTCTCATTGGTTACGCTCTGATAATTTGACTCAGATAGCTGAGATGTGTGACAGTTTTGATATTTTTTCAAAAATAACTTGAATATTTCTTTGTTATAGTTGTCAAGTTTATTGCATGATTGTGAAGTGCGATCGGTGCGATTGCATTGGGCATGCCTTCTTTCGTACAACCAACGACTTTCTCGAGCAATCGTCCTCGCAACAACGCGAAAGCAGAATACGACAAGTGAGAGGCACGCGAATATACCTGCAAGCGTTTCCTGGCCTCCTGGTACATCGATACCAATAACCAGCGACTCTGCGCACGTCGATCGCGAATAACACGCCGCATCTTACACGCATGCATGCGCGTGACCGACCTGAGAGCGAAGATCGCGTCGCAAGGGTCAACGCAGGCTTTCAAAGATATAAACAAAAATTCAAAATAATAAATAGCGATAATAGATAGGAATTTGTGAAAGTTCTAAGACTTGCAAAAGAATATTTTGTATATATTATTATTTTAAGTACCTACAAAAGTACCGAACTAATTAAAATATTCTTCGAACATTTACATAATACGATTAATATTTCGTATTCTCGCATAATACTTCATGAAAAATGTTTTCTGATGATAAAATCATAAGCAATGGCGATAAAGTACATTATTTTGTCGTTAAACACAACTGTCACGGCAATATTGCATAATATTTTTATTTTAAGTAAAATTTTATTGTAATGTGTCATAATTATTCAGATGATTAAATAATTAATTTGATATTAAAACATGATAATAATATTTATTCCTCTTTATCAACGAAAACTTTCCGTTGTAATAGAAAGAGATTTTCTCACTTGGATTTCTTTATTCTTCTTTTAAATGACAAAATTACTATTTGCTTCTCTCGATCAAACAGTATTCTTACATAATTATTCATAGAAAGAAGATACAGAAGATCTAATATTTCGTGTTTCAAGCAACAAAGACGTGGCAACACTTCGTACGGTTCTCTCGATGAGAACAAAAGTTATTATGCGATGCAACGTCTAATTACTTAAGACAGCGACTAATGAGGGATACCGGAAACGCCGGTTTCGCATTCCCTTATGGTGATTCAAGCATCGTCTCAGGCATCAACATGATGCACAACCTGCGCCTGCCTTCGTACAGATTCCTCGATCGCCTGCTTGCCTGGGACTTAGAGGTGCAGCATTTTACCTGGCTCAACGCCCACACCTCCCACTTTCTAAGATACCTGTAGTCTATCCCCGTCTCTTCCATCATTATTATTCAAAGATGAAAGAAAGATTATTCTTCTTCCTTTCCCTATTTCTCTTCTCTATTCGATTTCTGTCTCCCCTTTTGGGAGAGCTCTTGGCACAGAGGAAGTTTTAATTAAGATTCGCAAACATCGATGGGAACAGTCAGGTATCTTACGTTTGAGTAAGCTTCGTGATAAGCGTCAATTGATTTTGCAGCGCGCAAAGTTAGCGACCGTCTTGGGAAATATTTGCCGAACGAATCGTTGTTTGCCTTCGAGCGAAATATTGCAAGAAATTTATGTTTAAACACAGACACAACGTCGATGTAGGCGATGAAAGTTATCTCTAAATTTCGATAATTCGTGATCATAGAATTATATGACTTTATTGATTAATAATTTACATTAATAAGAAATATGCGCATATGATATCAATATTTCAATATTCAAAAACTTTTATTTATTAAGTTATATCTCAAGATATTATAATAGATATTTATAAATTTTACATTATTAAATAAAAATATTTAATTAACACATTTATTTAATTATAATTTATTATGTTACATTTATATTAATTACATTAAGGACATACGCTTCATATAGTTTCTTCATTTTCTTATGGATTATTTTATAAATGAATGATATAAAATAAATTATATTATAAAAATAATTTTAAAG
>VBVR01002571.1:0-21786 GCA_011638315.1 Tetramorium parvispinum
CCCCTGCTCCCCCTTTCCCCCCGTACCATGCGCCGAGGCCCCTTTCGTCCCCGCTTCCTCGCCGTCTTACTCTTCCTTCCAACTTCCTCCCGCTTATACCAGCGGCGTTTCTTTCGCCGGCAACATCTGCTATGTCCGCCTTTTCTCGTCGTACTAGATCTCTCTCCTTTTCTCGTCTCGTCTTTCCTCTCCTTCCTTCCCCCCTCCCGCACTCGACTTCTTTTTTTTTTTTCTTTTCCACCGCGGCACCTCTCTCACCTCCTGTCCGCGTCCCCATCTTCCCATCTCCTGTTCTTCGAGAGCATCCGTTCCTCCAAAGCAAAGTATCGTCAACTCCGCGACTCGCTACGAATTTTGATCGTATACGGAGAAGAACGTCAAGACTTTGTGACGACTAAATGTGTCGTCTAAATCCCTCCGATTTGTGTTGGAGAGACTTTAATTTGCAGTTTTAAATAATAATGATTATAAGTGCTATTGAAAGCAACACACGTAATTCAGTCAAAATGATTATTTAAAAAAAGTCGCTTAAAATTATTGTATTATTAATAATGATTATTATCAGCAATTTAATAATTTATCTCTTGTTAATTGGATACAAGCTAAATGTTCAGACATTGATACAACAATTTTTTTGTACAAATATTTTATTCTTCATCTTGGATATTCTACAAAGATGCAAATGTACCTTGCAACGTGTAGTAAATAAAACTAAGGAAAAAATATATTGACGGCATATCTGATATAAGGATCGGAATGCGACGCGCGCCGGAAGTTCTAAAACACGCTTATCTTGGAAAGTCCTCGGGAACGTATCATCTTCCGCTCGTTCGCCCGTCCGTTCGTACGTTCATTCGTTTGTCTCTACTTCGTTTCCCCTCCCCCCTCGATCGTCCGTCTCCGTCAGACGTTTGGTACCGGCACGAGAATTGGCCCGTAAATAGGAACTACCACTTGTACACAGTGTGTATACCTGTGAGAATAATTATCGTTACAATCGCGGTGGATGCGGTTCGCGAGGGTGCGCTCGAAATGAAAATGAAAGAGACAGAGATTGTGTATTTGAAATACAGAATTATTATAAAATGCTTTTGCAAGTTAAAATATTAATAAGTTTTATGGGAGTTTGGTTATTTGTTTATTATGAAAAAAAGAGAAGATAAGAAATTATTGCACTACGAAAAAAAGAATCTGCAAGATTTTTTTCTAAGATAATTTGTATAAATCTAATTGATATACATTTAATTTTGCGATTGTTAAACTTCAACATATTTATGGGTCAGTGCAGATATTTAATATTTTAATGGACAAGCAGTTTATATGCATATATACAACGATCTTGTTTACGTGCACAAGTACTGGAGAGTAATGAATAATAAGGAGTAAAAGAGAGGAACGGGCGATGCGAGATAAAATCTGAAAGTTACACTATACTTATAGTATGTTTAACTCTATCGCGGTTCTCTTAACGCGGCAATTAATCCCGTATATCGAGTATCGTGTTATAGACATTGACCACATCGACAGCGAGTAACCGATATCCGTTTCGAAACCGGAAAATAGACGCGCGAGTGTAATCATAGCGAAGATCAGAAGGCTAATGATTGAGACGGAGTAATATGTAATATGCAGCAATATAATCTGGCAGTTATTGGAAATAAACTCGTATATGCTCTCAATTAATTGCTTCTCTACATTTATTCGAAAAGATATTAAAAGTACTTAATAGTGATATTATATGTGTTACTTATTTTCAACGTGGAAAATTACTTGATGTGTAAATTGCCAGATTA
This sequence comes from Tetramorium parvispinum, assembly GCA_011638315.1. NCBI lineage: Eukaryota > Metazoa > Arthropoda > Insecta > Hymenoptera > Formicidae > Tetramorium > Tetramorium parvispinum. Next base: position 1,794 of record VBVR01002571.1, read on the forward strand.
TGATATTACATCGTTAAATACATATTTTAATCGTTATTGACGAAATTGTCAAGGAAAACCGAAAGATCTTTACCGGAAGATCTTTACAAATCTTGAACGGATATTTATTTCTGAAGGTATCTCTAAGGTAGACGCGAAACATCTTCTCGTGTATCCTGTAACGTTACGACGACACGCTCGTTCTGCTTCGGTCGGCTTTAATCCCGACTACGGCGGTTCACGGCGCTCCTCGACCGCGGAGCGGCTTTTCTCGGTAAAGCCGCGAAACGGCTTGTTTGCGACTGCATCGCCGCGTCGCGTTTATTTCAACGTGTTGCGTCGCGCGTCTCGTGTCGCGTCCCGTCTCGTTGCACCGTCCGGCCGAATCCGGGCGGCATGCATGCGTCACAGGTTATTTTTGCCTAGTCGTATATACACACGCGGATCCGTACACACGAAGAGAAAGAGAGAGAGAGAGAGAGAGAGAGAGACCCGCGGGATCCGTGGCGTTTCGGTGGCAATGAGTCCAGAGATTCGGTCGCCGGTAGCTGAACGTAGGCGATCCAAACGGATTGCAAAACGCATCGCTCGTCGCCTACCGACGACGGTGTTACCGTTTACTGAAAAAAAAGCAGATATTAATATTTATGTTCTCATTACAATTATAATTTACACACATATTTAAATAATAGTTCGTCGTTGAATAACACTTTCAATGGTAATTCTACTCAGATGTTTTTTTTTCTAATTTATTTCTTTATAGCCAAGAGATTTGATATATTATTTGTTTGACGGCAACGACTACTCGTGACTTCTCCGTTTATCTTCAGAGCGGTTATTCCTTGCCCGAGCAAATGGATTGCGAGGCACTTTTTGTGCATCCGCGTGGTCACGCGTGACGAATATCAGCGTCGATGAAAAGTTACGTTGCCCACAAGAAACTGGTTCGCGTTAAAGAGATGACAAGTGCGATTCGCGTCTCCAGCCGTTAGATTGTTACAGCAATCGTTTACTCCCCCCTTCCCCCGCATTACGTAACAATGTGCGAAATAACGTAACGCAAGAAACTATGTAATAATGTTGCCAAGATGAGAGAGACAGTCATTGCACGCTGCCGAGCGAAATCGGAGCAACTTGCGTAATGACGAATCGCTCACGATGCTACTTGGTATCTTTCTTGCGTTTAACAATCTCCCCTTCGTTAACGTCGATATTTTTGTTTTTGTCATAGTACTCCGGAATTCGTATCGGACCGGTCGTCAAGAAGGATGTCATGAAAGCTTCTATCATGTTGGAGCACGACAGCCAGTGAGTACATTTCGACAGTAAAATTGTTACTCGTGTCTATCAAAGTTCTCCAAGAAGTAAAAGAGTTAAAACAAATATTAATTTTATTCTTTATTTAATTTTTACATAAAATTAAAAGTGTCAAAGTTTTAATGACTCGCAAACGTTCTCTAACAAGTTTTAATGAAAGAAAATTTTATGCTTCTTCGATATTTTCTGTTATCGAAAAAAAAAGCGATGGATATATAGCTGTTAGTGAATTATATAATTAACCAATCGCCGTTGAATTAATTTGTTCTCAGATACGCCACGATTCTCGCGTTCGACGTGAAAATCGAGAGGGACGCTCAGGAGCTTGCCGACTCGCTGGGCGTCAAGATCTTCCAAGCTGATATTATTTACCACCTGTTCGACAAATTCACCAATTACAGGGAGGAACTGAAGCAGCGCAAGCGGGACGAGAACAAGCACATCGCCGTGTTTCCGTGCAAGCTGAAGATCCTGCCGCAGGTGAGTTACATGCGAGCGCGTTCGTTTCGCCAGGATTGAGGCGGATGCGTGATAAACAAGCGGGATTTACGCCGGCGCGACGTCGGCGGCGATCTCCAGATTCGGAGCTTTTTAAACCGTGGGCCCGTTTGGATTTCAGTACGTATTCAACTCGAGGGACCCGATCGTGATCGGCGTAATGGTCGAGGCTGGAATCGTCAAGGAAGGAACGCCGCTCTGCGTCCCGAGCAAAGACGTGAGTTGACTTTACATTTCTTTTTCCTCTCTACCCCTGAAACTCTATCGCGAATCGCAAAGTACACACGCCTCTTCGTGCCATTCGCATCATTAGAATATGAATGTATCGCTGGGTAGATTGATAATCTCTCCATATCCTGCGAACATATCAATGATATCTTTCGATGCCAAAGAATCGTTTCCCGCAAGACATAAATTGAATAAACGATTCATCATAAGATGTTGATGTATGTAAGAACAACATATTTTCAATGTTTGCGCATTTTTAACATTCGGGATCTTTTCTTCATTTATGAACGAGAAACAAAATTACAAAAGAAATATGATATCGCGAATACCTGCAGAATATTTCTATTATTAATTCTCCGCAAGAATAAAATACGAACATTGGAGAAAGCTTTGCGTTCAACACTGGCGCGACTTGTCAGCGAGGTGTTGCACCAAAAATAATTATCGCCGGACGTATAATTACGGTGGCCGGAGAGATTAATGAAATTTATGCCGAAGGTCCGCGGCGAAAATTGAATCGGCTCGCGCGCGAAACGGGGAGATGAATGGAAGAGAGAAAGAGACAAACGGAGGTGTCGACCTGTGCATGCAGGACGACGGTCGTCGGGGGAAGTCGCGACTGGACCAGTCTTGCGGACCGGAGCGGAGAGCGGTAATTGAGAACTATTGGCGCGCGCGCGTAGGTGAACTCGTTCGGCGGAAATACGGCGATTCAGTTGGCCGATCGATCGCGCCGATCGAGCGGGCGAACATATTAAACCGCTCCGGGGCGGCATTCTCGGTCCCGCTCTCCCTCGCTTCCGTAGGTGGATCTGATCGACCGAAGAGAGTCCGTCTCTTTCTATCCCTTCCTTCCCGTCTCCTTTGCTTTCCTTTCCTTTCCTCTCTTCGTCCCGTTCTTTCCCGTAGGAGGAACCGGGTGGGTAGCCGGCCTCTCCGGCCTCGCCTTACGCGGTAGCGCGCGCGAAACGTTGCAGGTTGCCTAGCCTCGGATCCCGTAGGCGTCGACGATGCCATTAGTGGCACGCAAATTCCCGACGGACAAAAATCCGAAATGTATTCTCCCATCGGCGTCGCGGTGGCGCACCCACGCACCGCAATCGATGATTTAACGCGCGGCCGGCTCTGTCACTGCGCGGTTCAGCTCGGCTCGGCTCAGCCCGGCTCAGCTCGACTTGGCTTGGCATCGTTCTGCGTGACTTTTTTTTTTTATCCTTTTTCGCAGACGCCTTTTTCAGGATCTTGTAATTCGTTTGCCCGAAAACGAAGAGATCTGTAATTCTACAGACATTGAAGTCGCTCGACTTGCCGAATATCGGGATCTTACGTTTAAATAGAACAAGTATATTTATTATTTATATTACGATATATTTTATATTACAACTTGTTATATCTATGTCACCCTTTTTTTCTCTATAATCCTCTCACTATTCAGAAGTATGTCTTTTCTTTTTTTCTACGGCACACATAAGCTCTGAGATTCGTAGAAGTCGCGCGCGATCGCGCGAAGGGAGGCGACGAGCATTCCGGGCCCTTGCGCGGCTTCCACCACGTATCTAAGCCCACGCGATATTCTCCGCGGGACATCGTGCTCGAAAGACTACTCGACTCGGCTTGGTTCGAGACTCTCGCGCATCGGATTCTTAACTGTGTTTCTCAATATTTTTTTGGCGAGCGCTCTTTGCCTCGCGCCAACGTTTACTAGAAATGAATCCGTGATTTTGCATAACGCGTTTTCGTTATGTGTCTTCGTTTTTCGAAAGAATGACGCGCGGAGTGACAGTTGTATCCGGTATTAAAAGATGAGCTCAATTTTCATATTTTTTTAGTAAACACATTTTAATTTATTCCACTTTTCTATTTCAACAAAAAATAAATAAAATTCTTTTCGAACGTTATAGTTTTCAAGAAAATCTTACAATTGTATAAATTTCTGCCCAGGTATTTATTTAACCTCTTTTTTCTCGGCTGTTTTCTTTGGGCATGGATTTTAAAGTAAGGCTTTAGAACAACCTTTTCTTGAAACCTTTAGGGCTTAAGAAATAGAATCGGCTGTTGTTACCGATTATTCGACTACAATATTCCGAGATCGCACGTGTTCGGCCTTACCAAATAAAACTGGCAGCTTCGCGAACAAAGCGACTGGCGGAAAACTCCGGATTTACCGTGAAAATTACTTCCGCCCGTATCGTCCAATGACGGAGCGCGTCGCCGGCTATATCACCGCGGAGACGTGATTCCCAACGATGACCTGACAATGATTATCCCGTGCGTTCATCGAGTCTCACGAAACTCCAGTTAGCGCAGGTCAGTTTGCGCCCGGGCCTCCCTTTTGTCGAACGGCCGGATGCACGTCGTCGGCGGGACGGAGAAACACGCGCCGATATCACGCCGCGAAAGGAAACGGCGCGGCTTAAACACGGGACGGAAGAACGATACGGCGGAACGTGAGCTCGCAAGCGTCGAGCGGATTTTCAGCGCGCGATACATTTGACGAGAGAGGCGGTCGTACCCACGAAGATTCGCAATGCCAATTTCGCGCGATGACATCTGCGTCCGACGTTCGTGAGCCTTCTGTCGTTACACAAACCTCCCTTCGTTCCCTTTTCCTATTTTATAATTATCATTGTGGACATGCACTGAAAAAAAATTCTGCTTAAAAACGGACGAATCGGAAAAATCTTGTAGGCGTGATGAAATATTCTGGTTATTATAATAGAACTCAATACTTTATAACTTATAATAACCAGAATTCCTATTATACGAACTAGAATATTTGATCACGCCTGCAAGATTTTTCTGATTCGTCCGTATTTAACTAGAATTTTTTCAGTGTATGTATGTCCCTTCTCGCATATTCTTCTAACGGCTAACGTATAGAACGAGATTCAAAATTTTCTCGTAATTTCGATATCGATATTAACGCTAATTACTGTCGTTCATGTCGTTACGTAACGCGTCCCGATTACTCTTCCCTTAGAATTTATTCTGCCATCTCGTGGCGCCGCGAGAAAAAGAGAGAGAGAGAGAGAGAGAGAGACCGCCTCGGAGAACTCGCATGTTCTGAACCTATCTATTCATCTATCCGCTCTTCCCCCCTCGCAACTTCCATCGTGCGTTATCGGGCATACCCCGCGCGTCCCGCACACAACACATACATAGAAACACACAGAGGAACATAGTACGGACATTGCGCAACGCGCCAGTCTCGATAGGCGGCTTTAACGGCGAGCGGAAATCCGGCGGATTCTTTCGGCCTGCCGTTTTCTTGCGATGCGTTTCCTTTTTTTCTCCCCCTCTGTTATCCATTTTCCGCTCTTTCCGCCGACCGACCGGCAGTCCAATGATTCGTCCATCCGTTCGTACATCCGTCGGTTCGTCCAGTGGCGGATTCTGCTCTGCCCGATGACCCGAGAGTCGCGATAGCGCCGCGCTTTTGATACTCTCTCTTTCTCTTTCTCTCTCTTTTTTTTCCTCTCCGCTCGCTCCGAGAGTAGATCTCGGCGCGTTTCACGATTGGATGGGTCCTGGCGGAAATAACCTCCCCTGTGTAAAGCATCTTCTTCTTCATCATCCTCCTCTTCTTCTTCGTCTTCTTCTTCTTCTTCTTCTTCGCGCGCGGGTCTTCGCTCCAGCTACGTATCGCGCGACACTCTTTTCCATTTTCTTCTGCCTTCTCTTTATCAACTAAGCGACCGTCTGCTGGTGTATAATAGAGCTCTAACGAAATAATGGTACTTTATCAGTCATTTACGTAGAGTTAGAATACGTCTGTTCATTAAAAAATTAATCGAAATTATATGTGCAATCGACTTTGATTTCGTTTTTTAAATCTATTTTTATGAATGCGTACAGATGTATTTGATAAATGTTTATTTTGTAATGAAAAGCAAGCTTTTCTATAACATTATAAAGTCACAAGACATTAATCAATATTTAAACGTAAGTTAGTAAATAAAATAAAATTTAAATGTAATTAAAATGAAATTAAAAATTGAACCTGTCAATGAGTAGACTATCATCCTCATAAAGCAAAAGCTGGAAACTTGAGTAAAAGCAAGCAGTTTAAGCGAATGACTGACAAGATGAAGAAGAAGAACAGAGAGAGCGAGAGAGAGAGAGAGAACGAGAAAGAGGCAGAGGCCCTTTATCGTAATAAGTTCAACAACACGCTATCGTGGCATGAGAAACACGATCGACATACGTCGCATCGAGCCCGTTCTCGAACTCTGATTCTCAATCTCTACGATGTTTCATAACGTTGTTTTGTAGAGAGATAAAATCTAAATATACGAATTTGTCCAAATCATTTCTTTAATCATCTAAAAAATAATGGTTCATCTATCTATTTTTCTATATATTTAAGATACTAAATATATATTTTTTCTGAGTCACACATCAATAATAAGAAATACGTCTACTATCGAGCGTCTTGCATATCGCGATATCTTTAATGGGTAATTAAAAATATCAAGAAAGAGCCTAAGTAGCTTAAAGCGCGATTTCACTTGGAATTATATTCAATTCGTGGGCGAGCGACAGGAACTAGAAACGCTCTGGTGCGCGAGTCCTCTTCCGGCGGAAAGGCGCTCGTACATAGAGCCGTTCTTCCTTTCTCTCCCATACCGTTCCTCTCCCCTCCGCCCGCCTGTTTCCTCTTCCTTTTCCTTGGCGCATACGCCGCGGCATGCGCACGTGCAAATTCGCGGCGGATAGGAATTTCAAGCCGGAGAGGATATCTCTCTATTGAGAGATATTCAGACCGCGACGTTTCGCAATTGCCCGCAATGCACGCGGCTGTTATTCTCTCAAATGTGAGGGAGCTCCTACGCGAAAATTATCCTTTCTGACTTCGCGAGAAGACGCCCGAGAAGTAGAAAAGTACGCGAGACACGACTACAGGAAAAATCAGTCGGATTGTCTTTCGATTTTTGCAAAGAAACGAAACTTTTTTTTTAACAAAATCTTGCTCAGAGATAAACGATATATCGGTATTTTTTCGAAAAAGCAAAATCTAGATATGGTTTAACAATTATGATTTCGTCATCGCTAACAAGGAGAAATATAAAAAAAGAAATGATAATAAAATCAATATACGAAACTTTATTTTGAAGACATACGAGGGAAATATCATGAAAACCGGAATGTCTTTCATCAAATGAATATCTTCGCGTGTATCCCATATAATTTCGACAACCTCAATCGGAACCGGATGTGTCGAGTTAACCCCGAAGGACTGTCCCGAGCTTCAAAAGAGCCGGTCGCATACCAAAGGATACTGTGTGTCGCTTATTCTTGGCATTTGTACGTTTACTACCACCACTATTATACGACAGACTGAGCGCATCCTTGTGAAAGGACGAACGTGTCGCGTTCGCATTCGGTATGTCGAGAGGGTTCAGTACCGTCCGCCCGCCCTTCCGTCTAACGAGTGATAAACGGCCGGAAGGAAGCCAGAGGCGTTTCCACGAAAGCCACTGACAGGGTCGGAAGACCGAAAGACGGGATGTGGTCTGCGAGTGAGCGCGTTTCTGCTCTATCGTGCTGTATCAGCGGCCTGTGTGCAGCGTACCTCGTTTTTGAATGTTGCTCTTCTTCCCTGTTTACCTCGCTCTGAATATCTTCCCGTCGTTCTCTATCTCACCCGTGAGTTTTGCTCCGCGTGAAAAAATTTTCGACTTCTGTTCTCGAAATAAATTATCAATTGATTTTTACAGCGTTATTTCTCAAATTTATTGTGATCAAATTTTAAATAGATTTTTTTTAACGCGAGAAGATTAAGGAACATACATTTTTTAGTAAATTAAGAATGTATTGATAAAGATTTCGCATAAAATAAATTTTACGAATAAAAAATTAAAAGATTGTTTTAAAACTGGTTAGTTGATGTAATAAAAAAAAGTGAAAAAAAAATGAAAAATGCTATTAATAATGACTTTTTTATATTTTTGCGAAAGAATAATGGTTTCTAAATAGCGTTTGATCAACGTAAAAATTGTCATTTGACATTGTATTCGTTAATATAAGGGGAAGAATTGTAGAGGAAAGAGCGGTTAGTAGAACGGAAGCGAGAACGGGAAGGAAGAGGAAGAGGGAAACGTCCGGCCGGATACGAGGTTTCCAATGTCGGCGAGATCGTTTTACCCGAGCTTGCGATTAATTCTGCCAACGGCGATAAAAAAACGTCGTAGCGGAAAAGGAGTAAACAGCTCCGACACACGTGGGAGACACGCTTACGTCCGTTAAATAGCACACGCGAGCGGGCTTTTAACCCCAGGAGCGAGAGACGTTTGTCTAATCTCAAGTCCGCGCGATATATTCCAAGAAAGTTCGCGGAAACATTTTCAACAAAATTATCCGCGAAAACAGTACGCAATGTTATTTCCGGGAAATGACGTGCGATCTTTGAATATCTCGAAGGTTCTTCTTTCACTTCGCAGCCTCGGCACTGATATTTTCAAAACTTTAATTCGAGACATCTTATTCTTCCTATGACCATACTACGCTCTCCACTTTGTGTTTTAATAAAATCTCTTCCATATATACTTCTGATTTTTAGAATCATAATCTAATATTGTAAATAAATCGAGAATAGTGTCTCTTATTTTTTTTTTATTACGTATATATTGATGTTTTCGGAGAAAATATTTTTAGGAAATTTTGCATCTCTTTCGTTAATTACCATTGAATTATTCAACTTTTGATTCCCCGCGAATCTGGCGAATTTCAAGCCGCGCGAGCGCGAATGCTGAAATGCACACGAGAGAGACGAGGACGCGGTGCGAATCTCGATTAACGCCGTCCAAAAGCGCCGACGACGCACGCGGTGAGGCCGTTAGAGCCGCAAACTCTCGTCGCACGAACTATAAAGCCTTCTAAATTGGTGCGGGCCACGAAAATAGACTTCCGGTTCCCGTCTCGCGCGCGCGTGAGCCCGCTCGCTCGCTCGCTCTCGCCGAGACGCGCCGAGACGCGCGTCGCGACACGCCACGTCTGCTATCTAGTATGCCAAGAACGGTTCCTCCCCCTCGTCTTCCATCTATCCTCGCATGCACCCGCGATAAATGCGGCCGCGTATACGTACACTGTAGTCAGACCGCGAAAGCCTCATCGCGATCTGACTATAGCGTAAATATCGTAACCCGCGAAAATAATTCCGATGAGGCCGGGCCAATAAAAAATTCGTCACATCAATATTTACGACACGGTATAAATTATTCCCTCGCGAACAAATAATGCCCGTGTGTAGCGAGTCCACAATACAGTATAGAATCTTAATAGTTAAGCTGCAAAAGCTGCTCGAATCTGCAACTATGATTTCGACATTCGAAAGCAAAAAAATTCAAATTCTCGAAAAAAAATTCAAATTTCTACGTTTTGATATTCTTTTTACACCATCTGATTGTGCGTATCGATAAAATCTAACAATGAATGAATTACAATATACTTAGGTGGTAGTCAAAAAGATATTATAGTCAGGCAAAAAAAAGGTTAAATACGTTTACGTGATAGTAATTCCGATATACAAATGTAGTCCAAAAAGGTTAAGTATATACAATATTTCCCTTTACATATTGAAACATATATGTTAAATGACAAAGAAATGTACATTTTAAAGTGCATAGATATTATGTATAGAAGAATTCTAATATAACGATTTTCCTCAAAATCTTTGGTGGCCTTTCACGTGAATCCCATGGCATATCACATAGCTCCGCACAACTCCGTTTCAACTTTCAAATGTAAACATTACAGTTGCGGAGGCGAATTCCGATATGCAGGAGTATCTCGAGGGTGCTCCACCTTCCGTATGTGTGTCAATATTCCTTCACCACGTGCATCTTTTAACGCTACGTACCGTTATGCACCCGCTGTAGTCGGACTGCGAGAGAGCCGCGCGCGTGTAAATCTCGTATCCGCGGAATAAATAATCACACCGTGTTACAGTCTCATGCCGGGATCTCGGCGCGCATCTCGCGGCGAATATCTCGGTATCGCGAGAGAATGCTCTTTTTCTCTCTCTTTCGCCACGCTGGAACTTACGGTACATACGGCGGAGCATGACGTGACGCACGCAGGTGCAACTTACGTAGTCTAGCGTGATTTTCGCGGAATGAAGCGAGCCTTCGGCTAGGCATCTCGTGCAGTCGCATCTATCTGCGGATTCCCATTTCGCGCCGAGAAAGGATCGGCCTTCAAATGGCGCACAAGCGTGTGTGCGCGCGCGCGCATGCTTAGTGCCAAGGTCGAGGCTCTCGCTATACTTCTTTCTAGGAACTTCTTTCTTCCCTTTTCACTCCACTGTGATCTGTTTGCGAGCAGCTGTTCCCTTCTACGGCATTCACAATTCAAATTTATGAGGAATCCTTTTCCTCTTTGTTTTACTTTTCGCGAGCCATCCTTAGGGCGGAGCCACGCATTTTACTCTCAAGGTTCTTGACCCCGCACCGTGACTACATTGTATTATGACTTTAACAGTGTAATCGAAACATTGAACTGCGTGAATATTAGAAACATATGTCTGTATCGCGATTTTGTTATTTATGCACTAAATGAAAACTTTCTCTATCTCTCTCTTTTTTAAGATTTTATTTTAACAAAAAATCTATAATAGCTATTACAAAATTGTTAAAAAAAATATACATTATATTACTAATGTATTATAAAAATACTAACATTATTTAATTATATATATTGTTAAATGTTACACAAACTCTAGAAGATTCGAGTGCAACGCGGAAGACGCATATTTTAATGATTGCGGCGCTTTGTAACCGATATCGCGCGAGATTGTTGAATAGTAAAGGCGCTCGCGAGCGGGGTGACCAATTATAAGACAACAAGACACTCTTTGTTTATATATGTATATATCTATATGTGTATTTTTATATATTGCTAATTGTTAAAAATTCGGTTATTGGCATCGAGCATATAAATACAATTAAACGGATAAGCGCAATAAATGCCGAGTGACGTGGCGAGAACTTATCGGAGAAACTGCAGCAGACGAGTGGGTGTCCGCGCGAATGGTTAGATAGTTTAGCATCGGAAGACGAGCGGATAAGACGTGCATGTGTATATACTATACGTGCACACGCTTTTCCGCTTGATCTTCCTCGCCGTCAACCCGGCCGATCCTGCCGGTCTCTTCTCCGCCCACGTGGCGCACAACGCGAGAGAACTTCGTGTCTTTCGGACACTTAGAACGAGATAAATCTAAAGTAGACAGTATATACACCTGGGCCCACGCGTAACCGGACCCGCTCGCATTCGAGAGAAAGCGAGACTATCTTTCTCTCTCTGTGTCTCTCTCTCTCTCTTTCGCCTTTTCTCTCGCGTTCCATTGACATGTTAATCGTAAAAGAGGTAAAGCGCGTCGATAACGCTCGTAATGGCTTCCGTAATTTCACAAGATGAGGGGCCGGGTTATGCCCGTAGTCACCAGATTTTTAAGCTGCGGAGCTATTAGGGCCCCCTTTCCACACCACGTCGCTCGGGATAATCCTCTTCTTCTCGAAGGAAAGAGACGATATCTAATGCGTGAGTCGAAAATACTGCGACTAAAATGATCGCTTTCAAATTGGAGATATTTTTTTTCCCCCAACACGATAATATCTCTTTATAGAAAATCCTTTGTTGAACCATAAGCGAGACTACCTATCGTAGATGAAATTCGAGTTGCGAATGCTCGACCTCGAGACTTCCGAAATTCCTAGGACGTGATAAAAACTGATGAAGACGACGTCAGTCGTAAAATACGTCGCGTAATGTTATACATTTGCGAGACAAAAGAGAACGGTGGGAGAGGGACGGGGGAAACGGTGAAGACGTACGAAATTAGCGGTTGGTCCCGAATTTTATCTTAAAACCTCGAGCGGTTGAGAGAACGGAGCCGAGAGAGGATTGAAGGCGCGCGGCGCGATAGGTTGGAAGAAAGGGCGGAGAAGGTCGAAGCGGAGGACGAACAAGGTTCGTTTGCCCGCCTGCACACGTGCACCTATATGGTAATTCCTTTCGGTCGCGGCGGAGTGCCGAGAATTTGACGACGGGGGTACGCCATAAAAGTACGCCGGCCACAGAAGAGCGTATCGTGGAACATGCACGGCACGAGGAAACGGACGATCGTATCTTTTTTTTTTCGCGTCTGAGCTGATTAACTCCGACACGCACAATATTCCATGTATGACGCATATGCATTTTTTTATTCCTTGATACCGCACATATAATTGTTGCATTAAAATATAATTTGAGGAAGAATAAAAAAAAAGATATATTGGCATCGCGAGACCATCGCCGCGTCGAAAATAACATATTCTGGATTATTTCATTCATTTAACCGTAACAAAATTGAAAAATAAAGTTCGGTCCATGTGTATTTTAAAAATAATCTAAATTGTAGCTTGAAACTTTTCAACGATAATTGTTTTACATTTTTTTATATGTATACATATATGTATAATTTTGAAATTTCTTCTTATCGTAAAATAAAGTGCAAAAGTTTGTTTGAGATTTAAAAAAACAGTCATCGGAAGATAGCTCAGGAATATATTGAATGCCCATTTCATCATCGCTATTTCATTGTAGTCATAGCGTTCCATCACTCAAGAAAGGGTTGAGAAGCTCAGAATGCCTCAGTTATCGGCTAGGCAGGGATACCGGGTGGCTTGAACGTCCAGCCAGGTACAGTCTTGGCGTGGGTTTCGGGATATACAGGCGGACATATTCGACCGGTCATTGTCCACCTAACGATAACGTGGCTTGTCGTGTGCGTCTGCGTTGCAGCTTGCGATCTGTATCAGCTTTCCGCCTGCTTTGCTTGAATTCAATATCTTTATTTTTTTGTCATAATCAAGGAAAAAAATAAATTTTCGAGATAAGTTTTTTTTTATCATTATTTTTGTAATATGCTTCTTAATATTACGAACCAAGATATATGGCGTTCACAGAATAATTTCTCCTACTGCCATATCATCTCGAGTATATACGTAATTAACGCAGTTTGGATACGAGAAGATAAATATTGAAACAGTACATAGAGAGATAATGGAGTCAAGGTCTTACCTCTCGCGGTCCACTGTGCCAGGTAAATTGATGTCATCTCTCTTTCGCATCTTCGCTGCTCGATCCACAACGGATATACTTTTTTCTTTCGCAACGTGCGTGGCGTATTTTCCTAAGATTATTAGATACTACCGTACGCGGATGCGTTTCCTGCATTTTTCGCAACTCGAGAGTAAGAATATATAGATTTATCGCAGTTTCCAACCCGCAGTTTCGTCTTCAATTTCGATGTCGCGCGGTAATAAGTATTGTAGACGGACACTGCGAGTTTTCTGATCGTGCAGGTCGCGATTACGCGTGCACCCCCGGTGCACCCACGGAAACACCAGCGACATTGCAGAAGCTGGATCTTTTTTAACCACGGCCGGCCGGTCGAACGCTCTTGCAAATCCTGGACGCGACCGCGTCCGGGTTTGTCGCCCACTTTTGCGCTCCCGCGGCCGCAGGTGTGTCGCGGCAGCGGGGCAACGTGCTCGGGGCTTTTTCGCCTGTATACACCGTTACATAGCGTGTCCCGAGATTCAATATACCCACAGTCTGCAGTTGTCTAACGGCGTCTGCTGAAAAGCTCGCACTCGGGGCTTTTCTGCGAATCGACATTGAGAATCAACACTTTGGCGGAGGAGAAAAGTTCTTTTTTTCTCATAAAACGTACGCGTTTATGTCTGCGATATCTAACTCGCATAATCGAAATGCTCGAAACTGCAGTCTAGAATTGCTAACTAATTATAATATCATTATTTCCGAAGAGAGAAAGAGAAAGAGAGTGAGAGAGAGAGAGAGAAAAAGACAAAGCAGTAGTTTTCTAAATGTTTTTCTTCGAATATTTTACGTTGCTGCAACAATATGATATAATTGAGGTTGAAAAAATTCCGGACCAGAAGTCCTATGATTTATAGCTCCAACTTTTCGTTGTTCATGATACGGATATTTGCGAACACCCGGTGGATCCGTCTACGGCGAGGCAGCCTACTGCGTGCCGGCCTACGTACATATATGCGGGTATCTGCCTGCCTACCTACCTACTTGGTTCACCGATTCTCGCCGGTATTCACGACGAAAATGCGTACCCACGTCTCGGACTCGGTTGCGAGGCAGGCACGGCACGGCACGGCACGGCACAGCTCGGCTCGGCTCAGCCCGACTGTGCCGTTCAGGTATACTCGGCTGTCTCGACTTCCGGTCGCGGTAAAGGTGTGCCTAGGCGGAGTTATACCCACGCGACCAGACGTCGACGATCGATGGCGAAAAAAAGAAGACCTACGGAAAGTCGCGTTATGCCGAAGCTTCGTACGCGGGATAGATCTGTGTCTTAAATCTTTAATCGCGTTCGCGTATCCGCTGTAATCGCTAAATCAGGCGAACGCGACACGCCAACGAATGCGGAGTCGCGTTACTACTTATTTACCGTCGCGGGGAGATGGCAGGCAGATCCCCTATCTTTTTGACTTTGATCACATTTCGCTGAGATCATAAATCCAAAAATAAGCATTTTTATATCAACGAAACCTTTGTATTAGTGAGAAACGATTCTTTGTCAGAGTCTGAAATTCTTTGGAATTTATCATCCAGGCGTATAATATATTCTTATGAATTAATTAGATACGTAGGACAAGTTGTGTCGCGTCATATATATGTAACACATGAATGATTGTTATCACTCGATCAGTGCAAACGTTACATTCCTTTTCATTGCAACATATATCATGTGCTATTTCTTTCAATTAATCAATATGTTAATCTATCGTTTCAGTTCGTTGACTTGGGCATGGTAACTAGTATAGAATACAATCATAAATCCGTGGAATCGGCTAGGAAAGGACAAGAGGTCTGCATCAAAATAGAGCCCGTACCGGGCGAAGCACCCAAGATGTTCGGTCGCCATTTCGAGGCGAAAGACTTCCTTGTCAGCAAGGTAAGTGAACTAATCAATAATTGATCATTTTCTGTCTTGAATGTAAAAAGAATTTGATACGATCGTGACTGGGGAAAAAGAATTTTTCAGCTTTCCAAATCGAACGTCGTAAGCGCAAAAAAATAAATACCAACAGATTTTTGTTTAGCGACAATTTATTATAGATTTATACACTTGTACATTAAGCAACTACAATTATGTTTTCCAACATAATAATTATAATTTCACATTAAATTTGATATAGTCAAACGTTATTATTACAAGTTTAATCGATTAGTTTTAAATTTGGCAATTTTACAATGAGTCTGTTAAATTATATATTATTTTACTTGCGATAAGTCGTGCGAAACTGAAAAGCGCATTTTTGCCTTGACGCAAATTCGACTTAGTATGCGAGACCTAGATCGAAAAAGGAAGATGAACATCCGGCGGCGATCGCTCGCCCGCCATCGGCTTCCGGCCTTCGTAGAAGCTCGCTACCTTTTCCCCTCCGCGTCTCCCTTCCCTTCCCATCTCCCTCCACTTTTCATTCTTCTTCCTTTTTCGTCTTTCTTCTTCGAGCGAGGATATCGACTATGGGACGAGTTCGGCCTCGCATTCGCTCAGATGCTTCGTTCTAACGCTCGCATATGCAAATAGTTTCTTACTTGGATAATTATTATTAATTAATAGCGTTTTTGCTGTGAACTTGAAAAGAATTGACGCGAATGTAGGACGCGTCTGTTGGAATATATATAAGTAATAATAATAGAAAATCCCTCGAGCAGAAAAATAAAAACAGAAATTTGAAATTTTATTCCATAAATGTATATAGTTGCGAAAATCCAAATTGGATAAATCAGAGATAAAAATTGTATATGTATGATATACACGTATCGAGTACGGATTAGTGAGAAGGATTAGTGAAAGACTAAAACGGGTCTGAGAGCATTAGTTTCAATTATTCCATCGCGCCGTTATATTATTCTCGTAGAAATGTGTGTAAAGACTGTTGCGATCGTTAATTAAGACTGATGTTTAGTTAGACTTCTTCTTCTTCTTCCCCTGTGAGAAACGGTACCCAGTGCCTTTTCTTCGTACAAACCGACGTCTCATCTTCATTCTTTCCCCGTCCCTCTCTATCCGCCCCGCTTCTCCTTCCCTTTTCCGCGGACCTCTTCTATCGTGCTTCAAGCACCTTCCTGTGCTTTGGTAGGCAAGCGGAAGTCGTCGTTACCGTTCGGTTCGTGGAATCAGTTCCGGAAGTATCTTGTTCCCACGACGATTCTCCTGAAGCCGCTGATCCGCCGACACGTCGGTTCATACGGGCGAAATAGAGCAAACGCTTTTGCTTTTCAACGCCCGACGAAAACGCCTCCAGAAAAGATACAAGGGGAGGCACGAAATCACGAATAAAATGGGACGAAAGCAAACATTTACTTTGAGCATACATTTTTTTATCGGAGCAGTTTTTTTCTGTTTTAAGATCTACTTCCGTTCTTATGTAAGCAAGAAGCTATATAAAATCTGTAAAAAAAGTATAAGCAGCTCGAAATACAAATCATTGTGTTACGTATTAGTTCAATTATTTCTGACGTCAATAAATACTTCGAAATATAGAAAAAAAGCATTGAATACAAATAAATGCTTGATAGTAAAACTATAAAAGATAGATAAGGATGAGGATGTCGTTCCTGCCCAATATTTCAAACAAATATTTTCACTTCTACTTTCAGTTAACGGATTTGCTTAAAATACACACACACACACACACACACATGTACACATCGGAATAATATTTCTCGCTACCACTTTCCGAAAATGCGTTTATTTATTCGACCGCGAGAATAATCTGTTCCTAATCTTGGAGCGGTGGAAAGAGAAAAGTGGATCACGGAAAATCGCGTAAAAATTGGTAAACTTCTCCGAAAAAGACGGTATCTCGGAATGATCGATTGATACGGCATGTTTGCGCGATCTTATCGTGCGTTCGTCACGCAGACCAAAATTGCATAATAACATCTGAGAGACGCGTAATCGCAATTGCGAGCCCCGCGCGAAAAGCTTAAACTTTCAAATTCATTCTATGCTTTGCACAGTCGGTGAAATTTTTTATGATTACCGCGAACTGTTGTATATTCAATGTTCCGCGTACTTTACGAGCGGTAATACGGACGTAGGAAGAAGGGAGGGAAACACGTGGGGGACGAGAATCAGAGAGAGAGAGAGAGAGAGAGAGAGAGAGAAGAGGAGCGGCGTGAAGCAAGGAAAGCTAGAAGGGGCGTGGCGGGAGGCAGGCGTCCTCAATAGCCGCGTAAAACCACCATTGTGACCGATCCATGAATGAAACGGGACTTCCGGCCGGGAGTGGGGGCGGAAACAGTTGTGAAGCGTTACGTTTCCGAATGGTTCGCCGTGCGCGCGGGCGCGCGCGCTCACGTTCGCGGGCTCTCTATTTTTCTATTTGCGAAAAGTGCCATGTGAAAATTACATTATGACGTAGATGCTTAAAAAAACACCCGCGGCTCGTAAAAGGCATTACAACTGCATTATACAAGTTAAGTTGTTCGTTATTTTATTAAGATTTCGCTTTTAACAGTTCGCCTCAGTTTGCCACGTCACATGAATGACGCCCATGTTTCCGTTACAAGTTGCGTCATTCGAACGTGTAACATATGACGCTACATTTGTCCCCTCAAACCTTGTGAATGAATGGTGTCATAGTCTACTTTGGAGGCCTCACGCTCGAATTATCCGATCTGATTCCGAATCGTTTAATTATATTCGTGTTATCAAAGTTCTCGATCGATTCTTGAATTTGATTTAACGTTAAGATATTACAAACGTTCCTCTTTTCTATCTATCTTTTCTTCTTGCAGCATATAATTTACTCTTTCATTCTACTATTAAACAGATAATCGTTTAAAAATTCGCTTCCTGAAATTTGTAAAATTCAAGAAATGACAAAGTTATGACACAAAATTAGAGTAAACTTTTTTATTAATTGGAAATTAATATATAAATTGAAAGAATTTCGTTTTAATTTTTCGTTTTGCAATTAGAACGGAAAAGAAGGATTTTAAAATTGTTTTATTTACGGATGGAAAATCTGTAGTGACTACACACACGTTTTATCATTCGATAACGAAAGCGCCATATCTCAAACTGTTACAGATAAGCAGGCAGAGTATAGACGCATGCAAGGATTACTTCAGAGATGACCTGTTAAAGACCGATTGGCAACTCATGGTGGAATTGAAGAAGCTCTTCCAGATACTCTAGGATACGATGAGAATCGCGGTGGCGACATTATCCAAGAGCTTCTTGCCTTTCCGACGGCTGCTCGGCGAGAAAATCGGACCCGATCGAATGTCTCCTCGATCGTCGTCGAGTCTTTCCGAGCAACGTCATCGCGACGTTGCCGCAAGATACGCATCGACAATGCGGTATGCTCGAATCTATTCTCCATCCCGAACGCGGATCGCTGCTTTTCCCGTTCCTGTCCGTGCTCCAGCACCCAAGATTCGTCGAAAGCTCCATGGCGTTGTCGACGAGCATATCGCCGGAAGAACTGCGAAGACAATTTCGAGCTTGACTGCGTCTTTGGAGACGCACGCATGGCTTTCGAGGACAAACGTCACTTGGAGGCGACCGCGTCGGATTCCACGATTGCGTTCGGAGTATTCACCAAGTACTGCGAAAACGATGCTCCCGTATCTTGCCGACAAACAGGAAGAGAACGTGGCTGATCACCGTGAGGAGGAAGCTTCTTGGAAGTGCGCGATCGCAAGAAGAAGAGAATCACTTCGCATGGGGCAACGACGTTGTAGATACGCGGAAAGGAGACGACAGAGCCGAGAGAGAAGAAGAAGAGGGAGGGGGAGGGGAGAAGCGAAGAAGCGTGTAGCGCTGATGAACGAAATAATCGCACGAGAACCTCGTGTGTTTTGTATATGTAATCTCTTTGTATAAGTCCAAGCGCAGCTTTGCGCGGTCGGAAAATAAAGACTACGCGTTTTTCGCAGAAAAAAGGAAAATAAAAGAGAGAGAGGAGAAAAGAAGTATCTCTTTTACGCGAGCTTGTATGTACGACGGAGCACTCATGCACAAGGACACTCGTTCTGTCATCCTTTCTTGGTATCTATACGTCTCAGATGTACGCCGATTCGCATGCAGCTATCAGTAAGTATTC
Source organism: Tetramorium parvispinum (assembly GCA_011638315.1). NCBI lineage: Eukaryota > Metazoa > Arthropoda > Insecta > Hymenoptera > Formicidae > Tetramorium > Tetramorium parvispinum. Next base: position 20,963 of record VBVR01002571.1, read on the forward strand.
AGCTTTTGGTGAAGGATTTTCTGCGTTTTCGTGGTAACTTTTACAATGACGCATCTCGCAGGCGTTATGATTTATTATTTTGGAATTTGTAAATTTTAAGATTGTCCTCGCGAGTGGAAATTTAAAATTTTTTTTGTATTAGTGCCTTCTCTATTGAAATCTTAACAAGAATGTGACTCCAAAAAACAGATTACTTTTGTGTTTACTTTATCATGACGCCGGCATAAATGATTTAAGTAACTTTTCCCCGCTGTTCATTGAGAAACATCCAAACCATCGAAAGCAAGACGTAAATACATAAAAAAAAATTGAACAAAACGACACCGGGAAAAGAGCCCTATAGTCCTATTTGGACCCTTCTTCCGACTATCACCTCCATTACACGTCCCTTTATTAAGACTTTGGACATTATGTACGCCCTGACCGTGGGAACGCGCGTTTTTAATTGGCCGAGAGTGGCAGTAACGTCGGAAAGAAACTCGAGAAATAAATCGACGACGATGATGATGACGTGTAACGTTACGCAGTAGATCGCATATCGTTCTCGAATTCTCTCGAGAACCATCCTCCCCCTTTTCAGCACCACCGGAAGCGACAATAATAGGTCGCCAACGTGTAAGATCGATTGTGTTGCGCACGATCGAAAAAAATCAATGTTGTCGCCATTGTCGAAGATCATCGTACGAAGCCGCTGTACCGTCGCGCAAAACGCAGACTCACTTACGTAAGTCATAAGTTTTATAATTCATCGGGTTTACCGACATCGGGATTCTCCCTCTCTCTTACACTCATTATCTTACATCGATGCGTGCTCGCCTCTGTTT